>JAGYYJ010000484.1:0-60321 GCA_019671005.1 Hibiscus mutabilis
CTAGATCGACATAGAAAGATTTAGCTATAATATAACTACTGCCTTTAAGCTTTAAATTGATAGACCGAGAAACCCACTTTTGATTTATAACCCCGTCTATTTGACTTCCTTATTGCCCACTTTATTACCAAAGTAAAGTCTCTTTCTTTCCTTTCCCTTTTATCTCACTTACTTAAGTAAGATAATTTTTTCAACTTTTTTCTCTAGCTTTCTTTATTAAAAAACAACTCTTAATATTTTGTAGGGTAAACAATGCCAAGTACCACCATACTATGGGGTGTGACCTATTTTTACCACCGAACTTCTAATTGGTCCAAATTTACTATCAACGTTTAATTCCTGATTCAATCGTACCACCCCGTCGTTAAATCATGGACGGCGTAATGACATGTCAAAAAAAATTACGGTGCTGACTGTTTAGATAAAATAATAATATATTTTCCACGTAATTAATATTTATAATAAAAACACTTACCCTAAACGACATCGTTTTACTAATCTTCTCTTTTAAATTTTGAAATGTGCAATCCCTAATTTATTCTTTCTCTATCATTTTCTGATTCATTTTGTCGAGAGCAGATGAAGGGACGGTGGGATGGACGAACCTATTGCATTTTCGGTGTGTGGGTGTAGAATTCCAGCGCAATTGAAAACGTCGTGGTCCATTGACAATCTTGGAATGAGGTTCTTTGGCTGCAAGAACCATAGCAGTTTGGTGCATCATGCTTGTCGATTTTTCATTTGGTTTGATCCTCCAATAACCCCACGCACAAGAGTTGTTCTTCTAGGATTACCGAAGAAAATCAGGGAAAATAAGTTCAAAGAAGGAAGGAAAGACTTTACTGGTTAATCATTTTGGTTGTATGTGTTGTTATGATTTGGTTTGTTTAACTTTGATGGTTTGGGTATGGTTGTTGGCATTTTGTGATTTACTAGTACTGGGATTAGGATTTGACTGGTCTTGAACTATTTTGGTTTTTTGGGTTCATTGGTACTAGGATTGGTACTGTTTTTTGGGTATGGTTGTTGTCATTTTGGTTGTTGGACTTAGGTTGTAATGGAATGTTTATATAATGGAATGCATTTGGTTTTCAATCTTTGTATTGTTATGTTATTGTGCAAATTTAGAGAAAACTTTTATATTCAAGTTGGAGTAAAAAATGGATGTAAAAACAATGAAGTAAAACATATAAAATATTGCTCTTGGCATATATTTTAGCATAACATTTGAAATTTACATGAACCACATAAGCACAAAATAAACCCCCAAAATATTGTGTTTATCACCAACATATATCAAAATATCCTTCCACTTCAACTGTTTGTGAAAAAAATCACTTGTTAACTATCAAGTCATATACCCCAAAACATGTTCAAACCTATATCATCCTAGGTGTAAACTTCACATATATCAAAAAAAGTAGATCAAGTCATATACCCAAAACAAATTCAAACACCTTAAACTAGTAACCTACATCATCATAGGTTTTTTTGCCAAAGCAATGGGAGTGTTGGCTTCATGTGAAGTTTGAAAACTGTGCTAGATTGGCTACCACTATATTCTTCTTGTGAAAATAGCACACATCTTACTATCAAAACACTTCCTGATTGCTGATGAGATACATGGCCTGAAATAGGGATAAAAACAAAAGAACCAATTTCTGGTGATGATGATGTGGCTCTCATAGGTGGTGATGTTGCTGTTATGGGTCTGTTTGTTGTTGATGATGTAGTAGCCCTCCTAACCTGCAAAATGCAGTTTAAAAAGAAAATTCAGCTTAAAAAGAAGAAAGAAACATAATTAACAGATTGGTAAAAACACTTAAAAGATTAATAAAATGACTAACTTGTAATTTTGGTGTTCTGTGAGGTGGCCTAACAGATGTACTCCTAGGTGGCCTAACAGATATACTTCTAGGTGGCCTAAATGTTCTTGGTGCATTAACAGGTCTATTGGTAGAAACTTCTCTCGTGCAGGTCATTTGGTTGTGACCTGATGTTTTACACTTAGAGCAGTACATTGTTATACCTCTCTTGGTCCATTTAGAACTTGAATATTTGGTTTTATTTGCTTTCTTTACCCTCTTCTTCTTAGGTCTCCCTGGTGGTCTTTTGAGTATTGCCATTTTCAATCCATGATTCAAATTAAGAAAGTTAGTATTAATTCAATTAAGGATATAAAATACTTATAATTAATTAAAGTTAGTATTAGTACCTTTTGTTTGTCTGACAGAATTGTGATGTTATCTGAACTTTCAATCCCTAAGTCAGATTTCACTTGTGACAAAAACCAACTCCAAGAGGAATGATTTTCAATCTTAACAACAGCATATGCAATTGGGTAAATGTTTTTATTAACATCTACAACAATAGCTGCCAGAAATATACCTCCATAATAACCCTTCAGGTGGCAGCCATCAATGCTTAATACAGGTTTACATCCTTTGTAACCTTCTTTGCAAGCTTGTAAACAGATATACATTCTAAGGAACACTCTATTATGTAGCATAAGAGTGATTGTGCTGCCAGGATTTAATGTCCTAATTTCCCTAAGATAATAATAAATCATAGAGTATTGATCCTTGTGACTTCCAAGCACCATTTCTAGTGCTAAGTTTTTAGCCCTCAAACACTTTCCCAATGACATATTATAGACATGGTCAAACATGACATCTTTTTAGAAGTCTAGTTGAATATGAAGTGTCATCCCTATATTTTTCAATGTAAGTCTTAGCTAACCACTTATAAGTTATATTCTTATTTTTAAAACCCCTCAGATGGTTATGCTCTCCCACATAAGATTTAATCTGCCATGTCATGTTTATTGGGTCTTTTGGGTCAACTTTTGAGGCCCAAATATACCATGGACACCCTTCCTTGCAAACAACTTGTAATTTTTATTGCATGTCCTTTTAAATCGAACATCAACTCTATTGTTAATCCCATATTGTCTAAATGCATGTTTTAAAGTCTCTTTATCCCCAAATATCATCCCCTTCTAAAACTGTGGGTTTAAAGAGTCCACCTCAATATTGAACTTAGGACATTTTGGCTTCTTATTCTGTTCAACATCTAAGTCAGATTCAGATGCACTGTGCAATTGATCTGGTTCATAATTATGATCTTCATCATCTACTCCCATAACAGAGCAACTTCCCAAAAGATCATTGTTTAAGTTATTAATGTCTATTTCATACTCTATTCTTACATGCACATCACGCACATACCCATGTACATCACTCAAATCATTCTCACTATCTTCAAATCCACTTTCAATAACAACATAATCTTCATCTTTTTCTGAGTCATCTATTTCAGAACTAACAAGTTCATCTATTCTAACAGGTTCAATAGATTCAGTCCTAATAGGTTCAGTTCTAACAGGTTCTTTAGAAGCTACAACCTCTTCTAAGTATACATGCAGTTGTCTATGATTAGGCATACATTCTAGCATGAGAAGAATATCATTGTATGTTCTTAAATGCTTAACATTTAAGCTTCCCTCGGGTTCTTTCCAGTACAGTATATAGTTACCAGAGAAATCTAATTCTTCAACAATATCATACATTTCAAGCATTGACATACTGTCTATATGACACATGTCAAAGAAATTTACCTTCTTTCCGGTATACTAGAAATTTGGTGAATTCACCATGCTCTATGATGTATGGCAATGGTGAAATACGCAGATAATGTTCCTGTGAAAAAAAAAATTATACAACATGCTAAGTAAAATAAAATAATCCTAAAGTCCTATAATACATATTATAATGCATATTATAAGAAAGTACCCCATTAAGTAGCAAGTTGCATCCAATAATGCATAAAATAATCTTAAAGTCCTAAAGTGGTCCACCATTCAATCTTAATAATAATATCCTAAAGTGGTCCACCCTGCTGAACCACCATTCATTCCCAAGAAAAATATTACATATAATAGTGCATGCTAACCGCCAAAGTACACATGTTTCTAATGCATTGTCAATGATGTTATACCTCATTTGACATCGACATATCACAAATAAAGAATCCAATCAACATTGTTACACACTCCAAAGCTATAATGTGCAATAAAATAGTACTATTACAAAGGGTTTAATACAACTTTAAATCAAAATGATTACTGTCAAAGTACAATGTGCAATAAAATAGTGAAAATATTACCTAATATATACACAAATCCCACAAAATCATTGTTGAAATCAAAATGAAACTAATTGAAGAAGTCAATCCTTTAGTTCACATCATTACAGAAATCCCCTAATTTCATGACAGAAATCAAAAGGAATAAAATAGCTTGAAGAAATTAAAAGTTATAAAAAGACGCAATCACTTACCATATTTCATGCTCCTCATTCTCTTAGTTCACATCACTCGCTTCTCCATTTTGATCTGATCTACAAACAAATTGAAGAAGTTAATCGGTCGTCATAAATCCCTAAACAAAACCAACATTACATTTTGGGTAAACAATGAAAAACCCGAGGGAACGTATCTTTAGTTCAACAAAATTGCTTCACCGATTTTGTAAGGAAATCTTACTTCGGTTTGGAAGGTTTAGGTTTAGGTTTAGGAAATCTTGCTTCTCAGTCGATAATGTTTTCTATTGATTTAGGGATAATTTTGCCCTCATTACGGATGAAAAGATGGGATTAGTAAAATGATGTCGTTTAGGGTAAGTGTTTTTATTATAAATATTAATTACGTGAAAAATATATTATTATTTTATCTAAACAGTCAGCACCGTAACTTTTTTTGACATGTCTTCACGCCGTCTATGATTTAACGGCGATGTGGTACGATTGAATCAAGAATTAAACGTTGATGTCAAATTTAGACCAATTGGAAGTTCGGTGGTAAAAACAGGTCACACCCCATAGTATGGTGGTACCTGGCATATATTACCCTATTTTGTATTAACTTATAAGTTTAAATTTACTTAATATTTTTTATGGTTTGGAACACAAAATAACTCATGAAATTGGTAAGTTCGGTCAAATTTTCCTCTAAATTTTTGGATCAAATTGACCCTGAAACTTGTCAAGTTTACTCGAACTAGGTCACAAACTTTTGGGTCAAATTAGCATCTAAACTTAACATTTTTAGTCAAATTAACCCTTAAATTTATTTTGGTCATATTGACCTTGAACTTGATAAGTTAATATACAAAAGTTTAGCAGTTGATTTGACCAAACTCTTCAGTTCAATTTGACCCAAAATAAAATTCAAAAGCCAATTTGATCAGGTTTGTCAAGTTTAGGGGCTATTTTGATCAAATTTACAAAATTTAAGGGTCATTTTCGCCTTCTTTGGTACAATAGATGTAAAAATGGTGTGTTGTATTAAATAACACTTGTGTATTAAAAAGATGGATGAAAGATGGTTGTTACTACATCAAGGTGTTTGGTTGTGAAATTTGTGATAAAGTTAATAGATAAGTGTTATGTATGAATGTACCATTTCAACCTTAAAATTCTAGCTTTATATTTTCCCCTTTGTTTTGACATTGATTATTATATTATGTTTATGGTTCTGGTCTTATGGTTTAAGGATTAGGGTTTGAGATTTAGTGTTTGAGGTTCGAGGGTTTGGGTTTATGATTAATGATTTGGTGTTTAAGGTTTAAGGTTCATGGTTATGGGTTTAGGTTTATTATTTAAGGTTTAGGTTTTGTATTTCATATTTTAGAGTTGTGGTTTAGGGTTTGTTGTTTGTGAATTGTGGTTTTGGGTTTAGTGTTTAGAGTTTAAGATTTAATCTTTAAGGTTTAGGGTTTATAGTTTGTGGTTTTGGGTTTAAGTTTTGGAGTTTATAATTTAGGGTTTATAGTTTAGAGTTTAGGATTTAAGGTTTAGAATTTAAGGCTTATGGTTCATTGTTTGGAGTTTAGGTTAATGGTTTGTGGTTTGATGTTCAATATTAGGGTTTGGGATTAAGGTTAAAGTTTATTATTTAGAGTTTAGGATTTATAGTTAGCATATTTACAATGATTTTTGTAAATATGTGAAAATAGTATGAGAGTATAATTGACAAAACTGGCGTTTTAAATAAACACCACATCTACCCCGCAATAAATATCACCCAACTTGCGTATAAAAATAATGTCATATTAAATTTCACATCTACCAATACACATATAAAAGTAAATTTCGTAATAGAGGTGTATTAAATAATACAACACGTCAGTTACAACCCAACCAAACGATGCGTTTATTTTTTAAGCGAATTTTTATTTGCTTTTTTACAATAATATTTCTTTTGTTGAAAATGTGGTGAGATTGGCCTCTACACTTGATAAGTTGATATTAAAAGGTTAAGGGTTGATTAGATCAAACTTGTCAAGTTTAGGAGCTAATTTGTCCAAAAACAAAAGTTCAAGAGACAATTTGTCAAATTCGTAGGTCAAGTTGATCCAAAAGAAAGTTCATGGGAAAATTTAACCAAAATTACCAAATACAAGAGCCATATTGTGTTTTAAGCTTATTTTTATTTGTTTCTGGTACAACAATATTTTTGTGTTTTAAACCTAATTTTATTTGTTTTTTTTGATACAACAACATTTTATTTGTTGAAAATGTTGTATGGAATATTCAAAACAAGTTATTGAATTATGATTAACTCAAAGTCAATTTTAATCATTTTAACAACAAATAGTAAACTTGAACAAGATAAAACATTTTAACAATGTCAATAGTTCAATTTAGACACTTTGGAAGAATAATCTCTCATGGCAGAAGATAAAACATTTTAACAAATAATAAACTTGAAGAAGATAAAACATTTAGCCTCATTTTAATTTTAGTTCAGAGAAAACATTGTACACAACTCCATATTGAGAATATAATACAAATTTATCCGTTTCTCTCTAATCTTACTCTTGTTTTTTTTTTTTTTGAATTGATCTTACTCTTATTCTTCTTTACTTTATTTATAACAGATATCGATATATTAAGTATTTGTCGTTTAAATTTTGTAATCGTTAAGGCTAAAATATTGATACAATAATGAAAGTAACAACACTTTTATGTAGGTAACGGTACTTTTGAACTGATATAGCAAACTATTTTCATTAAAAAAATTAAACATTTAACTTGAAAATAATATTGATACTAAGGGAAGGTATTAGTACCTATAGGCAGGCATTAATGCTACTTAAATGTCATCGATATCCTTGATTGGTAACAATACTTTGAGCCCTTGGAATAATTTTTAATGTGAATTTTTTTGTTTGAAATTTCGTTCGACATTCGTATACAAGTAAACAAAACAATTCCAAGCGTTTTGAAGGATAAGTATTTTAGAATTTGTCACTTAGGAATATTTTTGTAAAAATGCCTTATTCATTTGAAACTTAAAAATGATCAATTTTCATTCAAAACAATTCAATTTATTATATCAAAACTTGTATGAAATAAAGAAGAACGTAATAAAAATGATCAATATTTGGCTCTCTTTAGAATTGATTCAACTCCTCTGCACTGGGGGGTACCACAGTTGGGTCCACTATGCGACTGGAGTAACAATTCTTGTGTTTCGCAGGTGAGTTCAAACGCACCGGCCTCATTAAAAAACCCCTTTATAACCAACACCAAGTCTTGAGAAGAAATCGATGCCGGACAACCAAAGGGGGAAAGAAGTGCCCATAAGACATATTATTAAGCAACAAAATTAAAAAGAGACCCTGTACATTTCAACATCAGGGCCCTCAACCAATACACCAAAGCCTCATCACTGAAGCTATAGACTCACCAGACATCTAAGCAATTACAAATAGATCGACAAGACCATATACAAGGAACTAACTTTAGGAGTAATACTAAGACGAATTAAATTATAAAAATAAAAGATCAAGTTAAATGTGCAGAGACTAAATCCAAATTTAAGCATAGTAAAGTAACCAAAACCACAATTTGACCAAAGAAAACTAAGTCTACCGCAGGCCATAATCCTGTAATTTAAAAATAAACAGCACAGAGAGCCAGGGTTCAGTTTAACCCATGGCTACTCTAGAAAAAGGGCCTTGAGTCTCCCAAGGCATAAAAACATGACAGTACCGTCAGGCCGTCAACTGGAACTAGGGTTTTGAAAGAAGTTTTCTTTCAAAAGTTTTTTCTTCTTAACTTTCATAACATCTGCTTCCAGGCTAGCAAAAAGCAAAGTGGTAAATTGTCTATAAGAAAAGTTTATGGCTGTTAACTGCAACCCCAAAAGCAACAAGGATGCTTCCATGTTCTTGCAAATTTTCCATCAGCATAAACCTCCCAAGCCATTTGATTCCTGGGACTCACCGACCAAACCTAACTTTTCAAGAATTATTTTTTCTTGCTTGGCATCTACACATTTAAGTCAAGAAATCAATAAACTTCCGTACGAAAAAAAATGTTGAGGTTATGGGTGAAACATTGATCATGCATGCATAAACATTAAAATGGCAAAGTGCCAAATTAAGGAGTTCCTAAGTAACTCTTCAATTATAGTATACATCAGGGTTATGGCTAAGTGGATGATTTATAAAGTAGGCAGAGTGTTGACAAGGATACATTCCTGATCAGGGTTCTCGGTGAAATTGGAGTGCAGGGCATTCCCTATGCTGTCTACAATGGCAGAGATAGTCATGGATGATTCAATGCATAAAATGGCTGCTATGGCATCTAATCTAGTGACCTCATTCCTGAACATAAGCCTTGCATGTGCTGCAACATTAAGAGCATCAAAATCATTATTGTCAGCTGGATACAGCTTCAACATTGTGAACAAGATAGCCCAATGGACAAAAGTATCGGCAGATAAGGATGTTGAATCTACATATTCTCTAACATACCTTGAGCAAGGCGTATCAAGCTTTCAAGCATGCGCACCGTTGTCCTTGCTGCATTGCCCATTATGGTTTGATCAAAGTGAATAAAATAATTCCTCAAAAAACAAAGTGAATAAAATAAATGGCAATTTTGATCTACTAGAAAGGTTTTCTAAAAGAGGAACCTGCATTATGCGTAGCTGATCTCCTTTGGAGTTGATAATAGCTTGAGATAACCTTTTCGGCCTCTTTTGTGAGCACTGGTTTAAAGTGTCTTTTTACGTAGCCAATATACCTGCAAGACATCTACAAAAGCTAGAAACCGAAATGATCCAAGGAGACGCATAAGATTGTTGAGTACTTTACTGTCCAGCATAAATTTGCTTCGAATACTACCTAGAACTCCCAGCCAATCCCCTCCCAAGAAAATGGAAAAAAGAACAATAATGATAAGAGGATTGCTAATATAAGATGTTAAACAAAAGTTTTACAGAGCGATCCAATAGTTCCATGCACAAAAAAGAAAGTTTTACCACTGAAGGATAGAAATTGGCCAGATATTTGCTAGATCTTCATCCTGCTTGCCATTTTCATATTCTCCCTGAAATTGAAATAAAAACGTAACATTAATATTCAAATCCTTTGTTATTTTTTAAGGTCAGAAGTCTATTAAAATGCCTGTACAACTTTTACAACTTTAGGAACAAATTACCTCACTCAGAATGTGTGATGATACAACTGCATCCCATTCAGGGTTCTTTGTATCCAAGAGGACAAGGACAATATCAAATCTACTTAGTAAGGGACCAGAGAGTGCCGTATTGACGGAGAGAGCTAGGTTTGATTAAGAAGAATACAATATAAATAAAACTACGAGAAACATTCAAGGTAGATGGAATGAAACTAGAGATAAAAAAGGCCAAGGGAAAGAATTATTTAGAAAGCAAAATTTCAATCAAACTAATTCTCTAAAGTGAAATGATACGTTGATCAGGATCATAGTGTCCTTTGGGATTTGTTGCACCAAAAACAATTGTCTTGGTACTAAGAGTAGTAACAAGACCAGCCTGAAAAATAAGAAAGATGCCAAAACTTGTTTATTAGTCGTGCTTACACCAAGAAGCAAGTATATAAATACATTAAAAATAAATAAAAAGGTGGATGTCAGATAACAAAATTTAAACAAACATGGAAAATCAACAACACGTGTAACTTGGTCAGCAACCAACCTCTGACATGTAAGAGGCAATGACATCCATCATTAACTTAACAAAATTCAACTCTCAACTTTCCTAGAGTACTAAAAAAAAGAAACCAGTAATGCGGGAAGCAAAATTTGGGCAAAGATGATATAGGCTCCATGCAAGATTAAGTTGATTAGCAAGCTTTGCTTCTTGTCCTCCAAAATGAGGTGCTTGATAATCAACCAAAATATCAAGTAGACGGAGAAAACAGAAATGAAAGATCTCAAAGAATTTTGCAAAGGCTGCATAAACTAATTAATCTTGATAGCTTCCAAGCTAAAACCTGGTTTATATGGTATTTATCCAAATATAATGCAGCAAAATACACTATTCCAGATGTTTCCTAACAAGTGAAAGAAAGTAAAACATGTGAAGTTGCAAAGACAGCATGGCACTGGAAGATGGAAATGGACATATTAAGGTTTGGAATGCACATTGAAGTCAATTGACGGTTCAATTTGTTGGAATAAATTGACTAGGAAGATAAGTGAAAATTAATTGAAAAAGAGAAAATTATTGGGATAAATATTGACCATAGAACAATTCTAAAGTACATACAACACCCTAGGATAAAGTGGCAAACATCTCCGCTATTTTTTCTACATTTCAAGAAGAATAAAGGATCCTTTTCCCATTATACAGATCTTTTAGCCTTTCCTACCCCCAAAATAAATAATAGATATGGAATTAGACAACTATAGGATTAATTATGACAGAGGGAAAGATGTTTTGAAAAGACATGTTAACCAAAATAGTGATACGCATGAACTCAAACTAAAGTTATAGTAATGAATGTGGCAAAAAAACTCTACCTTTGCAACACTTATAGTCTGCTGCTCCATTGCTTCATGTATGGTTGCTCTATCATGTTCTCTCATACTATATCCCACAGCACCACCCCCCAAAAAGGAAGAAATACAATAAAAAAATTATTAAAAAGAAAGAAAATACAGATCAGTTAAAATTTTAGTTCCATAGATACATGAAACATAACTGCCATCAAAAAGCTAATCGTGTGAGAGGGCATTGTCTATGTATCATAAAGGTTAATATGCCTGTGTGAGCTTCTTCAGAGCTGCTGTTTAACCTGTGTTATCATTTCATTTGTAGAAAATCTACATATGCTGCTTTAAGTTGATTCTTTGTTTGGATCCTATTTCTGGGTCGGTCCTTTATCTTGTATATCCTAGTCTTTAACCCTTCAGACGTCACAGTACTTATTTTCTATCAATATTAGTTGTGATTTTACCTTTCAGAAATATATAGTTTCTTCGTGAAAATGCAGGTTCTTAAATGACCAAAGAAAGCAACTTCAGAAGCAGCATCAAATCTTCTATTACATACACCTCAAGATAATATTTCATGTATAAATATTTGATTGTATCATATGTTGATAGTAATACAACTGTGATGGCCTGTGTAATGTACAAGATGAAAAAACTGTTTTGCTCCTAGTAATGTTCTTAGGACTACTTATGAACGTAGAAAAGAAGGGCTTAAATATTACCGATAGTCCCTAATCAAATTCCCCTGCTAAAAAGAAAAAAGAAAGTCGCGATGATTATTTAGAGGGCATACCTATCAAATTCGTCAATACAACAAAGACCTCCATCTGCTAGAACAAGGGCCCCAGCTTCTAACATCCACTCCCCTAGAAATATCATAGATATATTAACCCTATAACTAGATGAAACTTCCATAAATTTTCAAAAGACAAGCAAAAGCCATGATATTGTTAACCTTTCTTGTATCCTAGTCTCCTTCAATAAACAGATTAAAAACAAAACTGTAAGACAATACCAGCTAGTCTTCCCTTAATAAGGTTGACCTTATGGATGGCATGGAGATGGTTGAAGTAAAACTTCATTAGAAAACAAAATGTAAGGAGGTACAAGCTTGTAATGATAATTTAACTGATTTGTTACCTTCAAAGGGACAATCAAGTCTTACATATCAGTAATCATTTTTTATTTCAATATAGAATGATACTGAGGTAAGAAGTTGAAGAAATGAATCAAACTGTGATGAAAAAAATTAAAAAATTTATGTGAACGAATTTACATATTCAAGTTCCAGTTTCATGAACCTCCAAAATTAAGCAATCTGGATGATCTAATGTACTGTCAACCTTTTCTTGTATCCTAGTCTCTAGCTCCAATAACTTTCACTCATCTCCTTTCCAGCCATTTATCATTGCCATTAAATGTTACACCCAACAACAGAATAAAATGATAACACAGAACCCTTTGGAAAAAAAAAACAAAAAGTGAATTTTGAACTTTGGCCATTGTTTCAGTTAGCTCAGGTACAGTGATTGTTGGTTAGCACGAGTAAAATAGAGTTATAATTCTATTAGGAGTTGTAATCTTATCCTAGTAAAGTTATAATTCTATTAGGAGATGTAATCTTATCCTAAAAAGTAGTTTAGTTTTATTTAAACTTTGTAAAGAGATAAAAGTCCTATCCTTGTAGTTAATTACTAAGGATAAAACTCCTTGTAAAAAGTCTTTAAAAGGACTTTCTGTTGTACATCGAAATTAACAGAGTAATTCTAATAAAGCTCTGATTTCTACATGGTATCAGTCTAGACCGATCCTCTTTTCCAGTAAAATTATTCTTCTCTGTCGACATCTCCTTTCTCCATGGCTGGATCAGATTCTTCCTCTGATGTTAGCACTCCTGTGACCACTCGACAGGCTGATTTTTCATTATCCGATGCCTCTCTTTCTCCCATTACCTCCTACAAACTTAATGGGAACAACTACCTTCCCTGGTCTCAATCTGTGAGGCTTTATATCACTGGTAGAAGCAAAGAATCCTATCTTTCTTATTCTCTGAAAAGTCCAGAAAAAACTGATCCTACTTACAGCAATTGGTTAAGTGAAAATACCATGATCAAGAAGGAGGGGGAGATTCTTCCCCAAGTTCGTGAAGCCTTCTCTGAAATAAGAAGAGAGGAAAGCAAGCGTTCCTTGATGGCACCAGCTGTCCAGCAGGCAGATTCTTCTGCACTCCTTACACACTCCACCTCTGGAAATAAACAAAGGAGGGGGAGACCTTGGTGTGAACACTGCAAAAAGGTTGGCCATGTCACGGAACAGTGTTGGAAACTGCATGGGAAACCAGCCGAGTGGAAGCCTCCTCAATCCATATTCAAGGAGGCTCACCTTGCATCTCCTGCCAACTCTACCAGCAGTTCCTCCAGCAGTTTTTGCAAGCAACAAATTGAAGAGCTTCAACAACTTTTCAGCCAACTGTCATCTAAATCTTCTCCTAATGCCTTCATGACCACAAAAGGTAGCATCTCTTGTTTGGCCACCAATAATTCTTTGTTTTGGATAGTAGATTCTGGGGCTTCTGACCATATGACAGGAAATCGAAGCCTTTTTTCTACATTTAGCAGTCACAAGTCTGCTTCCTCAATCAGAATAGCAGATGGTTCTCTATCCACAGTTAAAGGGAGTGGTTCAATTCAGTTAAATGATCAGCTAGTGTTATCTGATGTTCTATATGTTCCCAATCTTGCTTGCAACCTGCTATCTGTGAGTAAATTGGTTATGGATGTTAATTGTGATGTTAATTTTGGGATTGTTGGTTGTGTTTTTCAGGCACGGGACTCAAAGAGGGTGATTGGCAGTGCTAGGTTGTGTATACTTACTTGATGGACTCCCCTCTCAGAATTCAATTTTTTCCACTTGCCTTCAGACTTCAATTTCCTCCACCAATTCGATTTCTAGTGAAATAATGCTATGGCATTATAGGTTAGGACATCCCAATTTTTTTCTATCTTGCAAAGTTGTTTCCCAATTTATTTATAAATAAAAGTCCATCGTCTTTTAACTGTGAAGTGTGTCAAATGGCCAAATATACACGAAAATCATATGTTTCCTCCAAATTTAAACCTACTTCCCCATTTTCTATTATTCATAGTGACATTTGGGGCCCTTCTAAAGTAAAAGGCATCACTGGGTTTAGATGGTTTGTATCTTTTATTGATGACTATTCTAGAGTCACTTGGACATTCTTGATGAGAGATAAATCTGATGTAGACACAATCTTTAGAAATTTCTATCAGATTATTGAAACCCAGTTTGAAAAACAAATTAAAATGGTGAGGAGTGATAATGGTAGTGAGTATATTAACAAGTCTCTTGGGTCTTTTTTTTAAAGAAAAAGGAATTTTGCATTTAACTTCCTGTGTTAATACCCCTCAACAAAATGGAGTGGCTGAGCGAAAAAATAGACATCTTCTAGAGGTCACTAGGTCTCTCCTATTTTCGGCTAAAGCTCCTAAATATCTTTGGGGGAAGCTCTTCTTACTGCCACATACCTTATTAATCGGATGCCTAGCAAGACACTAGGATTCAAGGTACCTACTGAAACACTTTTGTCTCACTTTCCAAATTTCAAACCATTATCCTCAGTTCTTCCTCTTCGAGTCTTTGGATGCACAACCTTTGTTCATGTGCATAACAGTAATCGGGGTAAACTTGATCCTAGGTCACTAAGATTTGTGTTTATAGGATACTCCTCGAGTCAGAAGGGCTACAAATGTTACTCCCCATCCAAGGAAAAACCTACATATCCTTTGACGTCACCTTCTTGAAAATCAACCTTATTTTGCAGGTACTGAAATTCAGGGGGAGAAATACAGGGAATTTCAGCCCTTACTTAACCTACAGCCTATCATCTCGTTGCCTATCCTTGATGAAAATCTCAATACTCAACAGTTTGTGTCCTCCTTGCCTTCTTTGCCTACCTATGATGAACCTATGACTGCTACACCTATTAATCCTATTGAAATACCTTCTCCTCAGTCAAAAATTACCAGTCCTTATACAACACCTCCCCCAACACTTAAAACCACCTCAAAAACTCCACTCAAGGTGTATACAAGAAGGAAAGGACCTGTAACTGAAGAACAGCCTAACATTTGCCAAGAGCCTGTTTTGAGTCCTGTTGCCGAGGAAATAAAAGGTAACATTACCCCACAAGACTCTTCCACTATTGATTTAGATGACTTTCCTATTGCTATTAGAAAAGGGGTAAGGAAATGCATTGTTCATCCTATTAACAGATTCGTTGCTTATGGAAACTTATTGTCTGGTTTTAAAACCTTTACTGCTAGTATTGACAGTGTGAAGATTCCCAAGACAGTAGAAGAAGCTTTTGAAAGTCCTGAATGGAGAAAAGCTGTTGAAGATGAGGTTAAAGCATTGCAGAAGAATAACACTTGGAGTTTGACTAATCTGCCGAAAGGGAAAAGGGTTGTTGGGTGCAAATGGGTTTTTACTGTAAAGTACAAATCCGATGGGAGCATTGAAAGACACAAGGCAAGACTAGTTGCTAAAGGGTTCACTCAATCATATGGAGTGGACTATCAAGAAACTTTTGCACCAGTAGCCAAGCTAAACACCATCAGAGTGTTGTTTTCTGTGGCAGTTAATAGAGACCAGAAGTTGCATCAATTGGATATCAAAAATGCATTCCTAAATGGAAGACTTGAGGAAGAAGTGTACATGGAAATTCCACCAGGCTTGGGAGGAAAGGTGACAAAAAAGACAGTATGCAAGCTAAATAAATCACTCTATGGATTGAAGCAGTCCCCTAGAGCATGGTTTGAGAGATTTGCGAAGGCTATGGTTCAAAATGGTTTCAAGCAAAGCCAAGCAGACCATACTTTGTTTAGAAAGGTGGCATTCAATGGTAAGATGGCTCTCTTAATTGTCTATGTTGATGATAAGATTATCACTGGGGATGACATAGAAGGAATAGAGAAGCTCAAATCTTTTTTAGCAAAGGAGTTCGAAACCAAGGACTTGGGAAGTCTTAGGTACTTCTTGGGAATGGAAGTTGCAAGATCAAAGGAATGTTTGGTTATCAATCAAAGGAAGTATATCCTTGATCTACTCACAGAGACTGGAAAGCTTGGGTGTAGACCAGTTGACACTCCAATGGACCCAGGTTTGAAATTTGGTAAAGAAGCTATGGGGAATCCTGTGAACAAGGAATCCTACCAAAGGCTGGAAAGTTGATTTATCTTTCACTCACTAGACCAGATATTGCATACTCAGTGGGCATAGTTAGCCAGCACATGAGTGACCCTCGAGAAGAGCACTTAGAGGTTGTTAATAGGATCCTAAGGTACTTGAAGTTCACACCAGGATCTGGGCTTATTTTCAAGAAACACCAGGACAGAATAGTGAAAGTGTATACAGACTCAAGTTGGGCAGGTGAATTAACAGATAGGAGATTCGTAAGTGGTTATTGCACCTTTGTATGGGGTAATCTGGTTACTTGGAGAAGTAAAAAACAATCGGTTGTCTCTAGAAGCAGTGCTGAGGCAGAGTTTAGGGCAATGGCCCTTGGGATATGTGAAGGAATGTGGATTAAGAAGCTTCTGACTGAACTAAAGTTGGATGGAAGTTCACAGTTTGAAATTTATAGTGACAGCCAATCGGCAATGAGCATTGCAAGGAATCCTGTGCAACATGACAGGACCAAACATATTGAAATAGATAGACATTTTATCTATGAGAAGGTCAACAATGGGATTGTAAGGCTGAACTACATTCCTACCAAAGACCAGCTTGCGGATATCTTCACCAAGGCACTACCAAGAGCAACCTTTGATGTGCTTTCATCCAAACTGGGTGCAAACAAAATATACACGCCAGTTTGAGGGGGAGTGTTGGTTAGCACGAGTAAAATAGAGTTATAATTCTATTAGGAGTTGTAATCTTATCCTAGTAAAGTTATAATTCTATTAGGAGATGTAATCTTATCCTAACAAGTAGTTTAGTTTTATTTAAACTTTGTAAAGAGATAAAAGTCCTATCCTTGTAGTTAATTACTAAGGATAAAACTCCTTGTAAAAAGTCTTTAAAAGGACTTTCTGTTGTACATCGAAATTAACAGAGTAATTCTAATAAAGCTATGATTTCTACAGTAATGTTTGTTGTCCATTCTACCCATGTTTCATGCCAATATCAACCTCGAGAAAGAATCACATTCGTCCAAGAATCATCTAATCAAGTTGTGGAACTTTCAACACAACCTTTAGGTGATTTGTTGCAAGTATGTCACTTAAAATCTAAACCGTGTAATTATCTTAATTTTATTGTCATTTGTCTCTTGAATTTTTTGAATAATCAAAGGGAAAAACAATGTATTTGTGCCCAAACTTTCACCATTTTTCGTATTCTCGGCTCTAGAAATATAACCCCGGGCTAGTATTGGAAGTTACCACATGTACAATTATTTATATCAACACTAACAACTTTCCTAAAAGGGAATCCAAAATTCCAATAAGGGTGAAATGAAAGTTACCACCATCCTTGACAGCAGTAACAGTCAGTCCAGCACTAGTGCTTCCCAGGCCAGTTGTGATGACAGATCGGTTGCTTAATTTGGCAGCAAATTTCAAGAACTGAGATTTTCCCGTACCTGTAAAAAAATAATTGTATTTTTTACATGACATGAATCCTAGTATTCAAACAACGCAAAGATTTCACTCTCTGAATCTTTGTAAATCATAGAGAAATTTAAGTTGTGCACACTTGAAGGCATGAGTCAGCCCTTACATGCATATGCTTGGACAAGTCCATATCTCAACTATTTGGTAAAAGGATTTGACCAGGAAGTTCATAATTATGGTCTGACTTTTATGGACTGATCACCCAGCAGTCTCGAGGGTTTGAACAACAACTGCAGGGGTTTGCAGCCAATTATAATTGTCTAGAGCCAAAATATTGAAATCTAGCGTATGACATGATACAGCAGGTAGGTAATCATAAGCCATGATACGGACTAACTATATTGTTCATAGTCCCAAGAAAAGATGTTTGGTTTCTATCAAGGAATATGGCTCACTAAAGAGGTTATCAGTTTAAACATGAAATTGCAGATCAATTTAACGGCTAAAGAATTGAATATTTAAGAAAGAACCCTATAACTTAACCTGGGTCACCGACAAGAAGCAAGTGAGACTCTCCTCGAATTTTTGTCCCAGAAGCATCAACATGTTGAACACCTCCAATCAGTGTTAGTGCGACTGAGATCAAGGAAGTAAGAGTTCACTATGTTTTTCTCCAAAACTCTCATATATGACTACACATGCATGAATGTGTATCAAGAGAAGATATGGGGTGACGGAACACCTGCAAGTTTCACAGTGAAGAGTCCAAAAACTTGTGGGCAAATTCCTCGCAGAATAGCATTTCTCCCTGCGTTGACATTAAGATACTTTCACTTGTGCAGGAAAAAGTTACAAAAATCCATTGTAAATAATGGAAATAGCTAAACTGCTATATAATCATATGAAACAAAAAATGAAACATGACCCACAAAAAATATGGTCATAAACTGCTATATAATCACAAAGAAAATTTTTATTAATAGACATGAAATTTCTAAAGAACAAATACATGACCAGTTATTCTTACCTTTCAATGGGGTGTCTCTAAAGTCTAACCAGAATTGCTTGAATTTCATAGTAACATCATCAGAAATACCAATGTCTAATTTCAGCTCATTAATTCTCCTAAGATGAGAGAAATAAATTAAGAGAAAAAAAGCACAGTTATTATAATTTCCACTCAAATTATTTTAGAATAATTAACTGTATTATTAACTAGAATAAGAAAACTAGCTCCCAGAATTATGAAAACAACAAGAATTTGGAACAAATAACTGTTACTAAGGAGCTCATAAACCAAAATTAGTGTGTTGCTTAATGAATTACAAAAAAACGAAAGGCAGTTCAAGAACATGGAACAGGTTAACATTTATCCTGATGTTATAAATACATTTATCATGATTGTTTTATCTTTTGCTTTACCCACAGATCATACATGAAGAATTGAGACTCAGTACCATCGATTAGATGTTACGAAACACAATCTTATTTACAGAAATAAAATCATTTATCTTCAGCTAACAAACAACAGTTACTGTTGGTACGTAGTTTCCAACTTTTAGCTTGATATGTGTGCTAAAAAGGATTCATTCTTATAATTAGGCATCATTTGCCAAAGATATGTGCCATGTTGCTGCGCAGAATCAATATTCAAAATGGAGATCTTTCAATCTGTCATAGAAATACTTAAAAAAGGGCAGTGAATACGGAAGTCGCGCCATGGGAAGGTCCATAACTTATCATCATTTAGGATCAACTAACTATTTGAGTTTCTGTATATATTACTCAACTGAATCACATGATGTCAAAATTATGAGAGGTCAGCATCCCCTTCAGTTGATAATCAATTTGGGTCTCAGACCAAGTTACTATGGAAACGACTACATAGTATCAAATAGATAAAATGTTTAAGCCTTACGAATTTTAGGTAATCTTGCTTTTTTCTCCAGTTATTTTTGAAACAATGATAGCAGCATTAGAGAAAGGTGACAAAATCAAGGGGTTATTCTTGTTACCTCACATGGTTGGCAATTAATATGGGATCAAGATCACAGCGCACATCTTTTAAATCAGGAGACCACTTAGCCGTCAAGATCCCCGTAACGATTACATCATCTGGAAAAGCACGAGTTATTAGCTCTGAGAAATTATAAAGTAAGAAAAACAAAAGCAGGTATGAAATTAAAGAAATAAGCAGGACGTATCTAAAATAGGTTGCTTGGCATTACATCCAGATACTATAATGAAATGTATGGCATATTCAGGGTATAGAAGTGGCTAATATAAGATATAATATTGTGGTTGTATTCAAGAAAGGGACAGAGACAAACAGCTGACAGCCATTTCAATAGCTTTTTCTTGAGTAATACTTAATTCCCCAGACTCCTTTATGATAGGTTTAAGCAAGGTCAGCACAGGTTAATGGCTGATTCATATTTTATCTTATCAGGCAATCTCTGAATTCAGTACAACTTAGATATGTGCACTATCATCATTACAGATTTGAGAATCCTGAAATGACTTTTAGGTACGTTTACACCTACATATGATGTATTGAAAATTAGATTTAAAAGAAATTATACATTTGCTACCTTGAACAAATGAAACCAAAACAATCCCATCCAATTCAAAAAATGGTTATCGCTAACATAGCCTAAAATGTGGGCTTGGGTGCTTCCCAATGATATTATTAGATGTTCCAAAAGGACTGTAAACAATGACTGCTTCACAAGAGAAGATCCTATCTCAATTCAATGCTGACCAACCCTGTAACAGACTTTTCCCTTATTAAAACATCATGCAAACTTATTAGACTTAATGGGAGATGGGATTTAACTTGTAATTTATGGCTAACTTGTTTCTTTTAAAGTGAATATATGATAAGAAAAAGCATCCCATAGCACAATAAGAGAAGTTTTCTATTCCATAGCAAGATAAGAGAAGTTCCCTATGTGGACAGAATCCAACAAAGATAATGCTCAGGAAAATGTCAAGAAAAATGGAAATTATGGTTTGCCTGTGGTACCTCCTGCTTTAACAATGTCGACTAGATCATCTTGGAGAATTACTAGAATTGAACGAGGGATCACACCAACACCCAACACCTGTGTGCTTTCTTGAATTTTCATTTCCTGATAATCATGACAGACTGTGGTATTTTCTACGCAGATGAATTTAGTGCCTTCGCAAGGGCTGACCCTCTGTTATAAACAAGTAAATCTTTACCAAAATCTAAAGTATGTTCACATCAAAGAGAGAAGATAACACTTGCAGCACTACATTTTAAACTAAGAAAAATGAAGAACAAAAGGAACAAAACTCTTTCTTGCAACACAAACTAAAGGAAGTTTGAAACTAACAATAAACCTGAGAGGGGCAGACTGATGGGAGCGTTATTGTGTTTCTTGTTTCAAGCTCGGGATAAAGAGTAAACCTAGAAACATTTTCAATCCAACTAACAGTCAGCTTACACCTTGGAATATCATTGGGCTGGCTGCCAACGGTAGTTCTAACTATATCATTCTATAATCTGTACCAACCAATGTAGGCCAGAAGGAAATACAAGAGTAGCATACTCTAGAATAAATAAATGTATACAGCATGAACTAGAAATCAAACCCACATGTGCTTGCATTTCTTGCACTGATATGTCCTCTCCCCCTCATACATCTTCACTGCTCCAGATCGAATTACAGTTCCCTTGAGAGTAAGAAGAATTCCTCGGTGTTTAACCCTCACACACCCAATTCTCGGAAATGTCTCTATTCCACATTTAGATTCACCCGTCAATTGAACTTTCGAATCAATAAAACATATATGAAAACATATGCATATAAGATCCAAGAACATAAGTATGCGCAGACCAGGAAATTCAAGAGGAGAGCCACAGACATTGAATCGAACATGAATGAATTTCTTTTCAACTCCTTTCTCATGTGATACCATGTCTTCCAACACTCTTTTCTGCACATAATCACATCAAACGAACCCATATTATAGTTGCACTTTGGATGTGAAAAAATAATATCCAGAAAGATTGAATATTTGCCCATAACAACATCAAAATCTTTATATCTCTAGATATTTTCCAGTTCTTGGTCCTAAGACTGCATAAATTCTCACATTTTATACCCATTTGAAATTGATGAACATTGGGGAGCTAAAATGGGCAAAAAAGTGCATGAACAAAAACCCAAATCCAACTTGATCTTAATAAAGGAAACTATTTCATGATGGGCGTGAAAACTAATAATTTAGCATATATGTTTTGAGTTAGATGAAATTACATGAGCCAAAATTGCGGCTTGGTCAAAGAATCTCAAATAGTCAGTTGGGTTGGCGAAAACGAGGCGGGCTAGAGGAGGATCAGCATCCATCAGCTCGGCATAACTACAGCAGAAAAAGCGAGATAAAAACTTAGAGGGGAAAAAGAAGTAGACGGATAGAGGAAGAGAGGGAGAGAGAAAGTACTCTAGGAAAAGAGGGTAGTGAAGTTTAGGGTCAGGAGAGAGAGTGATTGAGCGGAGCTGATGGGAATGGCAATGTAACAGATATTCCACTGCCGAATGCAGCCGCATAGGCACCTCCTCTTCCTTCCGCAAATCCATGCCTCTCTGATTGCGGGGACCGGAAAGCTAATAGCGGGAAAACGGCTGTAAATACATTAGAGGGAGAGAAGTCCACGTTGGGCTTGAGAGGAAAGCTAATGGCGGGAAAAGCCCAATATAACCAAGGACTTGAGGCGATGATATTTTTGTCACCATTTAAAAAGAACATATTAAGAGAGGATTTAGGGATTTAGTTTAGTGGTTTAAAATTTAAAGTTTACGTTTTAGGGTAATACAATGAGAAATTTAGGTTTTAATTTATAAACCTCCACTATCCTTAAATTTTAAAGGTTTGGCACTACATTTAGTACCTAAATTAGGCACATTCTCCCAAATTGGTAACTAAAGAATTTTTGCTCACAAATTGATACCTGAACTAGGCACATTCCTCCAATTCGGTACCTATAATTTTTTTACACTGAAGTTGGTACTTGAACTAAACACTTCCTCTCGAATTGATACTAAAACTGTATACATTTTATCAACCCGATGCTAATTTGAAACAACTCAATAAATTTAACCCTATATATTTAAAAATTCTATCAATTTACTCTTTGTTTTTCTCCTAAATTATTTGTTCTTCCCCTAAAAATGTTATATTACTTTCTTGATATAATAAAAATTTAACATTAACTTATTGTTTTATTGTAGTTACTCAACTATTGCTTTGACCCGGTAGACTCGTTTGGTTTAACAATGTCGTGAAATTTGACTAAATTGATGTATATTTTAATAATTAAATTGATGCAATTTTTAAATATAAAAGGTTAAATTTATTGAATTATTTTGAATTAGGATCAAATTGATAGAATGTATAAGTTTGTACCAAAATATTGAATGAAATTAAAGTTAACGTACCAACTTGCGAGTTAAAATTCTGTAAGTATCAACTTGGGAGAAAATACTTAGTTCGAATATCAATATGTGAACAAAAAAAATTTAAGTACCAACTTAAGAGAAGGTGTCTAATTCATGTATAATTGTATATTTAAACCAATTCTAAACCCTAAAATTAAAATATTTGTATCATTTATATCAGCTATATACATTATTTATATCATTATGTACAAAATATGGGGGAGGGAGAATTAGTTGGACGGTTGTAAACATACAATCCTATTTGTTTGTATCCAAGGGCAACCAAAGAGTCAGTTAATTACAACACATTGGTGTTCTTTGATGCTATAGTTCTTGAATGGTTTTATAATTTGTAGTCTATTGATTTCAACAATTACTTTCCTAACCTCATTACTCCAAGTTTGTTGCAAAATCACCCGTGACACACATGTTTCAGCTTATTCAACAGAGCCTTTTCTCAGACTGTGAGCAAATCCTCAAATCCACATTCACCTCGTGGTTTCAAAGGATATCATTTCCCATTTAACCATGCAACACTTCGGTTAAAAATCATGTCTCTTTTCTCCATGTTCAATCTTCCACACTTCATAAAAAAATTTACAACTTTTCTACCTTACTGATTCCTCCTCGATGACATTTATGTTGAACACCATGTAAACAAGATATTTTATTGGAATGCCTTGGTTCGTAATAACAGAAAGTAGTGCAAAATTATCACTTCATAGCATACAAAAGCATCACACGGTAAAATAATAAAAGCACTAATAAACAATGTCCAATCCCATTATAAGAGTACGAGTTCTAATTTCAACCACCTACTGCAGTAGCAAAGATGAATGAATATTCATTCAGTCTTAACATCAGTTCTCAAGTGATACCTGCCTACCATCGCACCGGTTTATATGAACATCATTAACTCGGGCCTACTGTATATATTGTTCTGCTCGCTACTCTGTTCGTCCTCTAGAATAGGATATGCTGCAACAAGAGCATCTTGAGCTCCAATATAGAGCGAATTATAGATCTTCCAATATACTTCTCTAACCTTCCGAGCAGGATGGAAGAGACCCTGGAGACAATAGTTGAGCACCATTGCAGCACCTAAGGCTACCCTCATCCCTTCAATGGCCTCCATGACAGCATTGATGACATGAGGGGAAGTCTCAAATATGTTGGGCCACACATAGTTCAGCAAGTGCACTAAAGCATCCTCGCAACCTAACCCGGCAACACCCAAAGCCATGTGCTTCACAGCTGAGGCTGCTGTTTGCCTGTGAACCAAATCTCTATCCATGAGAGCATCCTCAAGTAATGGAGTCACAGCATAAATGTAATCTTTACCCATTTCACCAATATACTCAAACAGAAAGGAAAGAGATTTCAAGACACCATTCTGCACATTAAGTTCTGGCACACGGTACTCGTTCATCAATGCTGGCAAAACTGTGAAAGGAGAACATGTCTCAGCAACAATTGCAATTGCCACAGTAGTACAAACACGATTCTGGCGTTCTTGTACTTTGAGATTGTTTAATAGAGTAGCCAAGACATCTTGTGGGCCAATGGCTTTAGCAATATATCCAAAAGTATTGACAGTAGCTCTTCGAATACCCTTCTTGTGAGCTTTAAGCATCTCAAGAAGCTCAAAACAAATCCTCATCCACTCCCTAGCTGGTACAAACTCTGCACCTCGATCGGCAATTCGGCCAACCAGATCAATGCAGTTCTCCTGGACTTTCTCGTGCCTATTTTTCAGAATAGGTGTCAACCTTGGAAGCAAATCCTTGATTGGAGGCGTCATTTTCGTCATACCAATAACATTGACAATTGCCTTGAGGGCACCTAAAATAGATCCCAAAACTTCAGGGTACTCCTCACCCAGATACTCATATAGAACAACCCCAAGATGGCCCATCAATTGTTCCTCTTGGCACTGTTTCATAACCACTGCAATTCTTGAAATAAGATCAGCTGCCTGCTGCCTGACCTTAGCACTCTTGTTATTCAGGCGCCATTTTATAGTACCACAGATCTGGGGAAGATAAGGTTTCACTCTCTGCCCAAGTGAATTCACAACAGCACCAAAACCATTAAGCATCACATTGGCATCATCACTAGTCTGCTCTTGGAAAGCATAAAGAATACCATCAATCAAAAGCTCCTCCAACCTGGCATCAATATCAGATGCACCCAAGTTTGCAACTACCTTCTCAATTGTTTCCATTACCATACGTCTGTAGGGTTCACTCTCATCCTTCAGATCCTCCACTATTCTCCCTACTATATCAGCAACACCTACTTTATTTGCCATCTCAACAGTTGTCTCAACAAGCTGCCTATAATTTCTCCTATCCAAAGCCATCCTTCTCACCCAGAAATTCCTGAAGAACTCGGGAAGAATATCATTCCTAATGTACTCAGCATCAACACCCTCTGTGCTCACACATTGCTTCACCACCTTAAGCACAATCTTCTTCATTTCTTCATCAGGAGACTGGAACTCACGGATAAGAATGAACATAACTTCTTTTGTATAGTAACTAGCATAAATTGCATCCATCAAAGGAATGATAAAACCAATAGCCTTCAAAAATGCAGCCAATACTTTACCTCGGTGAGACCTGATACCCTTCCACAATGGTTTTAAAACCGAGTCAAAGCTTTCAATGCCATAGGGTGCAGCAGCCTCAGCGAGAGCAGCCAGAGACAAAGCAGTAATTGTCCTCACCTTCTGATTCTCGTCGTTCAAACCATGTTCTATGATTTCTACTAGGGACTTTAAGTGAGGAAGAACAGCACAACCAATCAAAATAGCAATCTGCTGAACAATCTTGATCCCAGTATGCCTAGCTTGCCATGACTTCTTACTCTGACACACAGCTTTCAAAAATGGTAGGAGTGCAGGAATCCCAAGTGCAGAAGCAACAACACTAAAAGCTCTAGCAGTTGTATTCCTAACATATTCATCAATGTTGTCAATATCAGGACGCATTGCAGCAATCATAGTAGCCAAACCAGCTGCCTTACTGAGATTAGAAATGATTTCTCTACCCTCCACACGTGCATAATAATCTTCATCAATCAACAAGGGTTCAATCACAACAAGAATCTTGTGCACATAAGGCCTAACCAATTCATCCAATTTATACAGCACCCTGTCAATAACCTTAACCAAGAGATGCCTCTCTTGATCTTCCAATGTAGGTTGCATAAGCAACGGCAGAATCCTATTAAATAATGCATTAGCACCAAATTCCCTTGCCTTATCAGTGAGCTGCCTCAGAGCAGTTTTCCTCTGTGGTGGTGTTCCATTCTTTACCTTCAACAAAAGTTTCATGATCTTCCGTTCCTTCTGCTCTTCTGGAGACAGCTCATCTTCATTTTCCTCATTCAACAATGACCCAAAATACTGATAATCCTCAGGCTTCATAAATGGCAACCCACCAGGTGCTTCCTTAGGCACATCAAATTGCTGCCCACGATTCTCCTCGGGAATAGCATAAAGTGGAGTTCCCATAGGAGTTGGAGTGGCAAGAAGCTTTCGAGCAGGTGTCCTAATTGGCACATAAGATGCAGGCGGTTCCAAAATTTTATACCCTTCTTGTGGGAACATAGCATCAAGCTCCTCATCAGTTAATGGTCGATTCCTTTCCTCAATATCCTTCTCCCACCTCAACAAATTATACTGCTCCGGAGTCATAGGCCCACGAATATTACTTGGAGTTGGTGTTTGCAAATCCATACCACCAAAAGGAGTAACCCCAGGTGTAAGAGGAACATTTGGTGTAGCCCCGGCCATTGGAGTCGCACTCCCCATGGTTGCAGGAGTCTCATCCCACCTAGATCTCTGTCGTTTTGGAGTGGGAGTAACCAACCCTTTCGGAGTGGCATCCCATGTAACCCCAGCTGGGGTTGCACCGGGGGTAGCTCCACCTGCTGGGGTTGCATCTGAATCAGCCAACCGCCCAGGTGTTGGTGTCTCATCCCATCTATTCCTCCTCCCAACTGATGGGGTCGCATCAGAAACTCTCCCTGGTGTAGGGGTAGCATCCCAACGCCCAATACCAGGAGTCGCATCAGGCAAATCCCAATCAGACGTTTTAGCCTTCTTTGCCGCAGAACTACCGTCATCTTGAGACTGGTCCCATCTATTCCTCCTCTTGGGCACCGCAGCAGCTGCACCACCACTCTCTTTCTCTGCCGTAGCCGCCTCCTCTTCCTCCTTCTTCTTCTTTGCTATAGCTCTTAAAGTCTCTTCCTTCTCCCTCGCCAATGCCTGCTCTCTCATCACATCAGCATACGTCCTCACCGAGGGATCAGGGGTCTTCTCCCCGGCAGCAAATGCATCGTGTCTATCCGGAGAAATTACTTGGTTCAACCTCCTCCTCCTATACTCATCTTCACGGTCAATAATTTTCGCTGGTTTCCTAAACCCTAACGAGTTATCATCTTCTTCGCCACGAGGCATCTCCTTGAGGAGTGATTTAGGGGCCGTATAAGAGGCGAGCTTTCGAGCAACCTCGGAATCCATGGAATCAAGATTCGCATCATCGTCATCGTTGACAGGAATCGAAGTAACGTAAGCATCCCTGTCCGTTCCGCCATAAAGATCCTGGTCAAAAGTTAGGGAGGTAAGCGAGGCAAGCTCCTCCTCCTTTCGCTTCCGCTCCTCTTGGGTTTTCGCTATCTCGTCATCAATGTCCATAACTAGGGTTTTTCTACAATCTTTTTTAGAGAAGAATCAATAAAAACCTAGAATCAATAAGAAACAAAAGATTGAGCGATATATACAGATGGAATGGAATGAAATACCTAAGATCGAAAATTTTAGAAACATAGACTGACCTTAAGGCGATGGCTGTGCTACAATACAGATTTTGAGTCCCGGCTGAGTTTTAGGGGTTGTTTATCGAGCGAGGACCGAGATGGATATAAACCGACTTGAAAATCGAAAAATGTCGGTCTGGGTTCTGGATCGAGTTAGATGTATGTATGGGCCCTGGCCCAATACTACTCTAAAACAACCTTCTAAGCTAGTAAAATATTATTTTAAAATCTATTAAAATTTGTTTTTAAAATAATTTAATTCGAATTAAAAAAATTGTTTTGAAAATAAATTAATTTTAACTATAATTATTTATTAGTAGAAAAATAAATTAATATTATAATCCTACATTTGTATTTATTATATACTTTTTTATATTTTGGTTTTTGCATACCTTTTCATTTAAGCTAATCTTATTAAATTAAATGAAACAAAACTTGAGTTCGAACTTTAAAAATAGACATAACGTCAAAAAAATGTCTATAATGTTTGATCGGATAATTATTTTAGTTTTTTTTAAGTATTTATCTATTAACGTTTTAATTTAGGCTAAAATTGTTCTTTTATAGATGAAAATTATTAGTCAACTAATAATAAATGGCTTGAAATAGCATGACAAACCGACATGGCAGTGCATGCTGGTATAAAAGTGTCATATAGACATGTGATGACTTGATTGATCAGTCAATAAAAAAATTTATAATTTTTTTAAAAAAATATTTTTTGATGGCGTCATTCAGCCAAATATTTTAAGTTGTTCGTCGTTAATTGGCTAACAATATTCTTTTACATATGGGTCATTTTGACTCAAAAATAAACACTAAAGGTTAAAGTGCTTTGGAAAAAAGTATATGGACCAAAATGACTTTTCAGTTAAGTGCTAAGAATATTTTTTTATATTATATCTTAAAGATTCGAATAACTGTTATGAGCACTTTCAAAAAGAATACGTCTTCACGTCAACATATGGGCCAAAGTTACATTCTAATCGAACATTAGGAACAGTTTTTAACTAACAATAAAATGTACATCCATGATGCGAGTGAAAGAATATTTTTTTTTCAAAATATGTACATTTTATTTAGTAAGTGTTCATCCATTGAGTGGTAAAATGGTTTGTATACAAAACGTACCAGGTAAATCGCACCCATGACCCCCAACTCTCAATTCCCTTATTTTTTTAGCTATCTATTTCTTTCAATTAAAATTTTCAAGACTTTATTCTTCAATTTAATAGTTAATATTAAATTACTCAACTCGAATTCAATATTCAAATAACTAATTCAAAAATTAAATCGTTACACTCATAGAGTAAAATATCACATTTTTCCAACACTTCCAATATAGCATGCCCTAGAGAGACCTCTAACTGAGTGCCGTTTTGAAGGGGCCTTCTTCAAAATCAAAGACCAAGTTAAAATATCAAGCAATCAGTAACTAAAACAATGAGGGAAAGAATAATTATCTTCGATTCAATCTAGAATCAAATTCTTTTCATTAACCCTTTTGAAATCCGAATGGCGATGACCTCTCATGGGTTGTTTTAATATCCGATAGTGGGTTGTGTGGATCTCGAAAGAAGGTGAGCAATAAATAAATACTACAAAAAAAATTTAAGTACATATAAAATTCTAACTACATCGAATTCCTATTTAATAGATAGAGATAAATATTCATAACATTTTACTATTAATTTAAATTTTTCATTTAAAATTTTCTTTATAATATCAATTTTATTGAATTATTAAATTATATGAAAAATTGATAAAATGTGTAAATAACAAGGGATAATTTTTTTGAATTAAGACTAACTTGATTGAGTGTATAAACATGAAGGACTAAATGTGTTATTATATAAATTTATTTAACAGCCACTTCATAACGGCATTTAAGGACTCGGTAACTATTTTATAACAAAAAATCAATTTTTAATGATTATTTTGTAACTGTTGAAAGTTAAATGACCAAAATATATTTTTTTTACTATAATTTGTGACCATTAGAGAACTTTACCCTTCTTTGGCTCGATCAAAAACATTAAAATAAGGCAACGGACGAACAAAATAAACGGATACAATCATATCCAATACAGTGCCCGATTCCATAAGACAGCAAAACCATGTATAAAACCGATCTTATAATTCCAAGAAAACATCTTCCAAACACTAAGCTTAAGAAACATGTTAATCATCAGCTCCCTTATTGTCAAGAAAAGGACTAAGAAAAGAGTGTACATCACCTCTCTGCAATTAGAAATCTTCAACTCGAAAAGAATAACATGTGAAATACTGAGAAACTTTTAGCAGTACTTCCGAGGTTCATATATCGAAGATTGATCGCCTTAAAACAAATGACTGAAGGGATGATTGACAAAATCAACCAGAGAAGTAAAATGCTACCATGAAGATTTACCGACTTCACTGTTGTTTCTCGTCCTCGGCTTTGGGAGCTTCTTTGATCTCATCTGTTCCATCATCCTAAATGGAGGAAAACAAATTGTAGTTAATAACAATAAATCACCATATGATGGCGGCATACAAAAGTCAATGAAACGAAAAATGTGTGGGGTCTAACCTGTATATCCGAGGTCCACAGTGTGAGGTTATCACGAATAAGTTGCATTATCAAAGTGCTGTCCTTGTATGAATCCTCTCCAAGGGTATCCAGCTCCGCGATGGCTTCATCAAAAGCCTGAGGAAATAATTCATATGATGAAAGCATGTTGACAAAATAGAATTTGAAGACGAAACGATTAATGAAACTCCAAATGAAAAAGGATTTGTAATACTATTCAAAAGTATATATACACAAGGACCAGTGTTAATGATGAGCAAGATGAATATCGAGACTGAACTAAAATGCCAAAGTTTTGCTATCCTACCTGTTTTGCAAGACTGCAAGCACGATCGGGAGAACTCAAGATCTCATAGTAAAAGACGGAAAAGTTCAGAGCCAATCCTAAACGAATAGGATGAGTTGGGGCTAGCTCAGAGGTTGCAATATCCTGAAAAGAAAACAGAACAAAAAGATGTAGATAAAATAAATAAAAGCCGGAAATATGAACAAACCACAGGTCAGGTTCACTTCAACAAACTCAAAAACCAAATGTAGAAGTGTGAGGGAAAAAAGAATGAAAGGAAAAGAGTAGATCCAAACTGATGTCAAGTAGTATTTAAAGAAAAACAATGGCAGTAACACAAAAGTCTACATAACCAGGAAATGCATCAATTCACGAAAAAACTCAAAACGGCCCATTAAACCGAAGAACACAATGTTGAACTGTACTACTTGTATCAGTACAAAGCGTAGCATGAATTTCATAGCTTAGGTAATCAGGGGGCAGAGGAGACGACTCAACTGTGCAAACTTGCCTCCCACAAAAACACTAAGCTCAAATCACATACAGAATCATGAAATATTCGTATAAAATGTAAACCAAATTCGAAAACTATATCATTGAGACCATTTTTCAAGCTAATATTCATGGATTTTCAATTGTAATGTCTTCAAACGCTTATATTTCCAAAAAAAATAAACGTATTTCACAGCAGATACCGATTTTAGTGTTAAGAAATAAACAGCCTATAATGGGAATAGCTGGAAATGTAGATCAATAAACTAAATTGCCCCCAAATCAAAATATTCCGCAATTAAGCATAAATCAGATTCATAAAATTACACATATATTGACGATTAGCATTTAAAATGAAGCGAACGCTAAAATTAACAAACAAACGCACAGGATGGGAAAGTAAATTAGTAAAATGTCCACCAACTTGAGCAGATTTATACGCATTGAGCGTATTTTCGGCAGTGGCTTTCCGATCGTCCCCAGTTTTGAACTCAGCCAAGTACCTATGGTAATCTCCTTTCATCTTCAGATAAAAGACCTTGGAATCCCCGTTCCCGGCAGCTGGGACGAGCTTATCGTCAAGAAGCTTCAAAATTCCGGCGCAAATGTTGGACAACTCGGCCTCGATCTTGTCCCTGTATTTGTGGATGGCGGAGACGTGATCAGCGTTGCCACGCCCTTCCTCCTTCTGCTCAATGGAGGAAATGATCCGCCAGGAGGCACGGCGGGCGCCAATCACGTTCTTGTAGGCAACAGAGAGGAGGTTCCGTTCCTCCACGGTGAGTTCGTCGGGGGCGGGAACAGCGGATACGACGTTTTCCATGAACTTGACCATCTCCTCGTTGCGCTCTGCTTGCTCGGCGAGCTTCGCCAAGTACACGTTTTCCTCGCGTGGGGATAGGGAATGGGTGGCCATGGTATTGCTGACGTTTTCCGATCGGAAAAGAGGTTCAAATTTTGGAGAAATGCGAACGGAACTTTGCTCGGATGCCGTTTTTCTCGTATAAAGGAGCAGATTATGGCCTTTTATTGTTATTATTATGGTAAAATACACAGGTCTTTAGTAAAAAATATATATACTAGAGGTTAGTTATAGATTTTGTAACATAAGCTCGCTCATTTTTTAAAAGTAACAATTGAATCGGTTAATTATATATTTAGGAACAAAACTCTTACTTCAAATTTAGTAAAAAAATATTTATTTGTCACAAAATTTTAATTGAATGTCATGTTTGTTTTTAATTACTAAATCCATAATTGAATGACTGAATTGTTATTTTTAAAAGAAAAGTGACTTGTTTGTTTATAAAACTATAATTGAGTGATTCAACTGTTAGTTTCAAAAGAAGAGTAACATATTTATTATTAAACCTATAACTAAGTGACTTCTATTATAATTTACCCTTTATGTTAATTAATTAATGTTTATTTCTCCTTGGTTTCTACGGCCTACGGTGTGCTAAAGCTAACGTCAAACTAACGTGACTGTAATTTCTCTCTAGTGTGTTTTTCTTGTTGGTGAATGTAACTAGGGAGCACTTGTATTATAGACCCGGGTTGAGATAGGTCCTATATTATTAAATAGATTAACTGGAAAATTTACACAGATATTGTTGTGGGGAATTTTTTTCTCAAACTATTGTGGTACCCTGATTATTTACAGGAATAATGCAGTTCGAACAGTACTTTAAAGTCGAACTGTGGTGTAGCCGAATCAAAAAAAAATTCCCTAAAGGCGTCTTTAATAGGATATGACTTTGGGCAAAAAAAATATCTCTGAAGTCGTGCTCAGCTGGATCCGACTTTGGCTGGACGAGACAAACTGCATTCATGCAAATTCAAATTCTGCCATGGACGGAAATTGAGAAAGGTGAATAGGGTGTAATTGGTATTAGTTGGATGAATGATGGTATTTAATTGGGTAGGTGGTATGAGTGGTTGAGAATTAATCTTTGTGAGGTTAAATAGGGGTGAGTTGAATGTAGATAGTGTAGAGGAATATAAAATATTTTAAAGAAGGAGAAGAAGATTTGGAGATTTGAAGAATTTTATTAGAGTAAGTATTTTATTTTTTTTAATTTATCATTATTATTTTGAATAATTATAGGTAGTAAGTAATATTTGTTGTAATTTATTTATTTTGGTATATTTTATTTTATAGTAATTACGAAAATTAAATGTGTTTTGAAGTTAAAATTTGTGATTTTTTGTGTTAAATAGGTGGTTGAAGAGAAGAAGTAATTTTGAAGAGAATATACTAAGTTAAGTTATTTGTTTGATTAATTTTGAAGTTGTTTGAATATTTTGTGTTAAATATGAGGGGATTTGAGAATAAAATATAATAATAGTTTGTTGTATTTTATTGTTTAATTTAAGTTGGAGAGAAAATATTTTGAATAAGAAGAAGAAGATTTGGAGAATTTTATTAGACTAAGTATTTTATTTTTGTAATTTATTTATCATTATTATTTTGAATAATTATAGGTAGTAAGTAGTATTTTTGTAATTTATTTATTTTTGTATATTTTATTTTATAGTAATTACGAAAATCAATTTTTTGTGTTTTGAAGTTAAAATTTGTGATTTTTTTTGTGTTAAATAGGTGGATGAAGAGAATATAGTAAGTTAAGTTATTTGTTTCATTAATTTTAAAGTTGTTGTTTGAATATTTTGTGTTAAATAGGAGGGGATTTGAGAAGAAAATATAGTAATACTTTGTTGTATTTTATTGTTTAATTTAGGTTGGAGATAAAATATTTTGAAGAAGAAGATTTGGAGAATTTTATTAGAGTAAGTATTTATTTTGAATAATTATAGGTAGTAAGTAGTATTTTTTGTAATTTGTTTATTTTTGTATATTTAATTTTAAAGTAATTATGAAAATCAAAATTTTGTGTTTTTAAGTTAAAATTTGTGATTTTTTGTGTTAAATAGGTGGTTGAAGAGAATAAGGAACTTTTAGGAGAATATAGTAAGTTAAGTTATTTGTTTCATTAATTTTGAAGTTGTTGTTTGAATATTTTGTGTTAAATAGGTGGGGATTTGAGAAATACCTTTTGTATTATTTTATTGTTCAATAATTTTTTAATTTTTATTTTGATGTTTGAATTTTTGATGTTATAGAGAATATAGTTTGAAAATTTTGTGTTAAATAGGTGGAGATTTGAGAAGAAAATATAGTAAGTAAATTAATATTTTATTGTTTAATTTAAGTTCGTTATTTTTTGTTAATTTTTATTTGATGTTTGAAATTTCGATGTTAATTGGATAGATAGTTTAAATATTTTGTGTTAAATAGGTGGAAAGATTTTGAGAATATTGAAAATTGTTTGAATATAAGAGAAAAAACGTTTAATTTGATTTATGTCTGAAGAAGATATTTGAGAAGAGAATATAGTAAGTTGATTTGATTTGTATTTTATTATTTTATTTAAGTCCGTTAATTTATTTAGATTTATTTATTTATAGGCGGTTGAATAAAAAATGACGACGTTAATGATTTAATAGAAAATAAGAAAATACGTAATTAAATTTCAAGTATTGAAATCTTTTCCCTTTGATATGGTAGTTTAAAGTAAGATTATCCAAGTTATTTTTTATTTTATTATAATAGTTATTTTTTAACGTGGTAGATTTAGTCTCGGTTTACTAATATTTTCTTACTTGTCATGTAGGATGGTTGAGCAAGCCCCATTGTTCATTTACAGAATCGACATATTACTAACCTTAAAGTTGATGAGCTGGTATAATTTTTTTAAAATTATTTCATTACGAAATAGGTCACTTATGTGTTTTTTGTTAATAATTATGTTTAAATAATGTGTTATTTACAGGATGCAGGGAAAACATTTAAACATCATTTGTGCATGGTAGATAAACCTCTAGACCACAGAATCGGGAATTTCTTAGATACGGTAGGATTTTATCATGCCACATTCCTCCGTGGGTACAAGTTGGTGCCCGGATTGATTACCGCTCTAATTGAGCGTTGGAGACCTGAAACACATACCTTCTATATTCCTTGCGGAGAATGCACGATCACCCTCGAGGATGTGGTTTATCTTATCGGGGTCCCAATAAACGGGAAGCCAGTGGTCGAGCATACCGAGGGCTCAACGGCTGAAATTTATGAAAGGTACCTTGGGAATGTACCCTATGGAAGTAACGTGAGAGGGTCTCGTGTGAAAATAAGTTGGCTAGAGAGTGAATTTCAACTCGCTGAGTATAATACAGTTGATGAAATTTATATGGTCAGTCGAGCATATATCATACAGATGATTGGAAGGATACTGATGCTAGATAAATCTGAAAATATGGTCAGTGTAAGGCATCTTCGCTTTTTGGATACTCATTGGAAACCTAGTTGTCAATATAGTTGGGGATCAGCTATATTAGCGTGCTTGTATCGCGAGTTGTGCAAGAGCGCTTTACTGAAAAAGGGTAAGAGGGTAGGCTGTATTGGTGGTTGCCTGTTATTGTTGCAAGCGTGGGCTTGGCAACGACTTCCCTTTTTTACACCGCTTACTCGAACACATGTGCAGTTTCCTCTCATTGTAATGTAAATATATATATCTGTATTCTTAGTTGAATCTTTAAATTAATTAAATTAACTTATTCTTTAAATATATCGTGATTTGTATACAGGTGGTGCGAGGAGAAGCATGAGACGGGGTTGGCGCACAACAACGTCAGAGTTTGTAGATCTCTTATTGATTCTCATTGTCAGGAACACGCATATGAATGGAAAGTAATTTTTGACGTTAAATGCGTTTTTGACATCTTAGTTAGTTAGATGTATTATTTTAAACCATTATTTTTTTGCAGTTTATTTGGAAGGTCTACGATGATGACCAAATTTTTCTACCGTGATATTTACTGAAGGATTCACTTTTATGGTGTAGTGTTACACCGTTGATCTATTTCTCTACTGTCGAGTTCCACTTTGCGAATAGAGTATTAAGGCAATTTGGCTTCCACCAGCCTATTCTGCACATTCCACGGGACCATTACCATCTTCATGGCTATGATGGATGTGGCAGGGCAGATACGGATTAGGAAGTCAAACATAGAGACTATATTGCTTCGTGGAACGATAGAGGTTCGTCGGTGTCAGAACGTCATCCAATGGAAGCTGTTGATTTTGATTTCGAGAGTTCAGAGTACATGATCTACTATTGTAGTCATGGAATGTCGTACTTAACAGGTCAGCCTGAACGGGAGGAATGTGAAAGGTTTTAGAAAAAATATAGAGGCAAAAGTAAATCATCGAAGGCTGCAACGGGCTCATCACAGGGGCAACATATTTGTAGTAGAAACCCTACGGGTTGGCCAACGACATGGGAGCCAGATATGAGCAGAGTAACGCCAATGGTTATATGGGAAAAAGAATTAGCTCCTACTTGTGTACAACCGGAAGTGACCCTGGGATCCTCGGATAATATAGTGTTTTTTAGCCGACTATATTTGTATATCCACCAGGTTGCTCGAGCTATTCACGTAATGTAGGGTTTGATAATCCTAATTTATAGAGACCCGAGTTTATTTCGCCACAAACACCCAATTACTCAAACTTGGGCCAGAACATGGATTTTTTGACACCTCTTGCGACCAACCCCTATGGTGCATTTTTTCGCCGATAATGACTGCCTCGTCGAGTGTTTCTCAAGGATCGATCCCTCTATATTCGTATCAACACGATTTTGGGACCCCCTATGTTCAACAAACACCACCACATCCTTGTTCTTCACAGGTGGGCCAATTGGAACGAGTGGTACTGCTGTAGATGGAACCGAGAATGAGGACGATGATAATGACAATGAAGAGCATCAACTTCAGCCCTGTGGTAGACGCAATCCCGATCGGTCTCGTCATCCACCGGGGTGTGGTACCGGTGGACGTAAGCATCATTAGCTTTTTTATTTTAAGTACTTAATAACTTTAGTGGACTATGTTAAAATGCAATGTTTGAATAAGTTTTTTATTTTTATTTTGTATCTAACATTGCAAGCAAATCAGATGACCAAAAAAGAAAGTTGTTTAGTTTCTTTTATCCTTCGTTTTTATTATAGTCAATCGATTATCCAAATTAATTGGTACAATATAAGATCAAGAACTGAATAATCTGAATTTAGCAATTGTTGAACTAATCGATTATAACAATTTAAAAGAAAAATGTTTTTGGACTTAATCGATTATATTAGATATTTCAAAAATAATTTAAAGTCTAAACAAAACTTGAACAACATAAAATAACATTAATAATATTTTCAAATACAAACATTGGAAATCACATAGGCATTGACACGAACCTTGGTTCATTTGGGCAATTTGATCTGGAATGTCCTTCAGCCCTACATATGATACATCTCTTTCGCTGTCCATTCTCTCCATCGTGAAGATCCATACTGGTATAGATGCGAGTCGATCTAGGTCGACCATTTAGAGATCTACAGAGTGTAGGATCCAGTAACCATTTTTCATGGTCTATCGATGACCAATAAATTGAATTTGCAATCGGTGGGAACTCATTTCTGTAAATATTGACAATCCTGTGAAGATCGAAGCATTCATCAACAAAAGTATACGGGTCAACCCCTACATGCATACACGCTGCAACTGCATGAATACATTGATATCGTCATGCCTGGAATGCTCTACAATCACACCACCTATGTCTGAAATCGACTCGAAATACATTTGAGTGTGTTGCTTCGTTGTTGCGTCTGGCACCAACAACATCAAATGTCTGATTAGTTCGGTCGAAGCTGTGAACCTTTAGCGACGTTGCTTCCGTCATGTTCTCTTTTATTTTCGTCACAAGATTGAGAGCCCAACTTTGCCCCCTATTTAATAAGGCCTCAATTTCTTTCCATTTAACTACCCAAAATTTTGCCAACCTATAGTACGTCTCTTTCACCAGGCTTGCTATCGGTAGATGACGTGATCTTTTTAGTACTCCATTTATGCACTCCACAATGTTGCTAGTCATTTGCCCGTATCGTCTACCACCTTTGTCATATGATTGGGCCCATCTTTCCTTCTCGATTTTGTTTGCCCAACTCCAAACCTACTGCCGTACTTCATTAAATTCTCCATCTTCCTCTCAAAATGTGGTCGCGTTAGTAGATTATCTTGTGTCATAATATTATTAGTATCGACACAAATAAAAACAAACATTAATAAATAAATAAATGTATATGCAAATTATGGAAAATTTAGTTTGAAAAAAAGATTCTTACCCATGCTTACAATCTCACTGTGAAGATATTTATTTTTGAACCGCTCGTAGTTGTTATTACAAATATGACGAATACAGTAGGCAGGGTATGCGTACGACGGTGTCTAACGACTTCCGTCTCGATTAATTACGGCTTTGATACCCGTCCCTCGATCAGATATAATGCAGACCACATCTTCTTGGACGACATACTCACGTAAATTCGTCAAAAAGAAATTCCAAGCATCCGTCGTCTCCTGCTCAACAATTGCGAATACAATCGGAAAGACGTTGTTGTCACCATCTTGCGCAACAACAACCAACAATATATGAGAGTATCTCTTGTACAACCATGTGTCATCGACTTGGATCATACGTTTGCAATAGGGAAAACCTTCGATGGCAGGCTTGAACGCCCAGAAAAGTTGATGAAATAATTTATGGCCTTCAACAATTTGGCCTTCTCGGTCGTACGCATCCTTGGTTTGATACCTCACTATGGTGCCCGAAATAAAATGTGTTAGTGTTACTAATAAAGCCGGTAGCTCGTTGTATGACTTATCGTAATCACCGTACACTAAGTCCATTGTCTTATCCATTGCACGCTACGTCTTCTTGTATTTTATTTGGTATTCAAATTGTTGTGCAATGCTTGCCTGAATCGTTGAAATTGAAACCTATGGATTTGCTTCAACCAACTTTATTACGTGATGGCTTATTAAGCTGGAGTCTAATTTCTGGTGGTATTGGTCGATTGAAGTTCGTAAGCATGTGTGAACACCATTATACTTTGTGATCTCCCAACGATTTGACCTCTACCGCTTTGTCACCCGGATCTTCCAATTGCACCCTTGTCCGTATTTCACGCATTTGGCAAATAAAGTCATATGGCTGGATTTTGCGACAACGTAATCCACGTGGTTCTTGATGTTGTACTCTTTCACTGCTAATATAGCTTCATTCTTGTCATCAAATTGAAGCTTAACATATAATTCATCGTGCTGACTCGAGGTTAATCGGGGCAAATTCGGGAATTTAGGCACCCTCATTGTATCGAAATCCACCGAACTCATGTGAGAATAAGGTTCATAGAATGTAATGTCACCCCCGGTCGAAATGAATTCTCCAACACCAAAATTAGGGGCAGCACCGACGCCATCAGGGAACAAATCGTGATCCCCAGTATCTTTATCTTCCCTGAAATCGTCAAGTGTTTCTCCCCATCGACCGCGTAAGAGTTCCACATCAGCTTCAACAGTAGGATCAACACCCGGCCCCTAAGATGAAGCATATGTTGAAGGCCCAGCTTGATGAAATGCATTTGATGTCCCACTTGTCAACATTGCAATAAAACTGCCACCGGGCATATCAATCTCATCACCAAAATTCATTTGAGCTGATTCTCCAACTATATTTCTAGATGGGTCGGGAACATCACGCACCTCGGCAAACAACTCGATATATCGAATCCCCATAGAATCATGCTCTGCGATCATCATTGCAACATCGTCATCATCTTGGAGAGTGGTTGTACAATATCTGACCGGATTGTCAGATGTCATCCATCGGTAACGTAAACTATGAATCTCTTTCCTAATTTTCTGTGATATTTCCTCCTTCATTTTTTGAAGCACGATCTCCTTCTTGGATCTCATCTTCGTATTGCTTTCAGAATCAAATACAACCCCGACATCAGTTTTCACCATTTGTCTATTGTAATGAACAATCGCCATAAATTTGTTGTTGCTCATTTTCTCTGCATGATCGAAATAAAACATACTAAATTAAAATGTTCATGAAATAAAAAATAACTTCGATTACTAACATCATGGACGAGTTTTTCCGAATATATATCTTTTAATAAATATATTATATTAATTTTCTAAAATATATAATTCGAATATATTTCCTAATAATATACTTATCCTATCAAAATGAACATAATATTTTTTCTAACACAGTAAATCAACTTTACAAATAAATTTTAAAAATATCTAAATCCAATCCAAATTCGAACTAACTCAAATTATAAACTACATGAAAAAATAAAAAATATATGAAACATACAAAATAACAAAATAAAATTACGAAACTAAAAAAAATTACCAAACTCAAAAAAAATCGAATCTACTTACAAAATAATAACAAAATAAAATTACCAAACTAAGAAAAAAAACTAAACTCTAAAAAATTCGAATCTACTTACAATCTTTTATCCACTATTTTCTTCTTCTTCTTCTTCTTCAATCTTAACTTCCTTCCAACCTCAATCTAACTATTTAACAAAAAAATTAAAATTTTATCCCTTATACTACCCCTATCTCTGTCTAACTAACAACTATAAATTTTTAACCTATATCCCTATACATTTTAAAATACCCTAAACCCACCACCATTCAAAAAATCACATCCACCACTCCAAAAAATTGAATCTGCTACCCACTCTTCCCCAAAAATAAACTGTAAACCCAGCCTAAATCTATATTCGAATCATAACCTATTTTTTCATGCATAAACCTATATCTATATTCGAATCAGAACCCTTCCCCAAAAATAAACTACAATCTATCAATCTAAAAAATCAAAATCCTACTAATCCTAATTACACCCAATTCAAGTTTCTCCCATAGACCAATCTTTTCTCCCAGTTGAGAATCAGATTCTCCTGTATGCAGAGTGACCGGAAAGCTTTTTTTCCCCCTTGAAGTCGGACTCAGCTGCCCCCGAATTTGGTATTTTCCCTTGACGTCGGACTCAACTGCCATCGACTTGGGGAATTTTCCCCCCATTGAAGTTGGACTCAGCTGCCACCGACTTTGGGGAATTTTTCCCCTTGAAGTCGGACTCAGCTGTCACCGAATTTGGCTTGAAGTCGACCCCATCAGCCACTGACTTCGGTTGCACTATTCAAAGTGCAATATTCCTGGAAATAATCTGCCCACAACAATAATGTGGGAATTTTTTTCCCACAACAATATCTGTGTAAATTTCCCAGATTAATTTAATTCATTTATTATAAAAAATATTAAAATGTTGGTTTTTCAGGAAAATATAAAAATTCCTAGCTGTTTCCTCTCATTTTTTTTGCTTTAGTTTTTTTTCTTAATTTTCGTTTTTCATAGTCGACTATTGCATTAATTTTAGGTTAGCATGGAACGTGAATTTTTTATTTTTTCCCTCTCTGCCATTCCCCTTTTTCTTAATATATTTTATATCATTTTATTTAATCAGTCTTCTCATTTTTCGTATGAAAACAATAAATGATTTTGTTTGTTCTTATAATATTTTTTTTTCTTTTTAAGATTTGATTTGGCGCTTCACGAGATGACATTTATTATGTTATTTTATTGATTTATCCTTATTTTCCTCCCTCTAGGTTGAATATTGTTAGATGTAATACCAACACTATAATCCTCTAAACCTAGCCTAGATAGTATAACCGAATGTCACAATTGAAAATTCACCCTCAAGGACATATTCTGAATTTAAATATACAATAATTCGTAACAATATAACGGTTAAATAATTTAATTCTTAATAATTTAAAATATTTTAATATGTTTTAATCCAAAACATTCCTAATATAACCGTAAGTTTGATAAATTAATATGTATAAAATATCTATAAATATATGTTGGAAAAAAAATTCAAGTCTCAACAATTTCAAATTCGACATTACATCAAAACCCCAAAATAATAGTAATAATAATATAATCTGGAAATTATGGTATGTTTGTACTAAAAGATAATTAAGCAAAAAACACGTAAAATTTACCGAGTACCAAACCACCTAACGTTTAAGAGTATTTGAAAGATGAAGTAAGGGAAAGTAAGCTAAAAAACTCTTTGTATCTTTAGAGTGCAAGCAATCACGTACACAATCATTACACATAAATAGGTATATCATCATGCTTAAAACCTCAAGGATAACACATGCAAGTCTCAATATGCATTAGTAAGATGTCACAAGCACAATGAAATACTCAACTACAATTGCTATAGAAAGAGGAAGATTCTAAGAAATCTTCACTACAATTGCCAATTACAATATTGTATAAATATCAATCATTTCAAGGGATAATAACCATGTCTCCCATCGTATTATCCCAACTCATACACACACGATGACATGATAATGATTTAAAATTTTGAGTTGCAAAAGCAGTCCATAGTATTAAAACTAAGGTTCACAATTCAGTAAATCTGATTTTCACATTTCATTAAATTTGATGTTTAGTTAAAATACATGAAGTATAATGAATGAAGTATAGTCGTGTATAGACTGAGTGCATGACATGATTCGTTAAGTTAAAATTTAACCTTAACTATTATATGAGTAAGTTGAAATGTACTTGAATTTAAAATCTTAAAATTCCAAAGACTCCACCAACAAGGGTTGTGTGCAATGGCACGAGCACATTGTTCTTCCAACGAGAGAACCCGAGATACCATTATTGCAAAGGAGAGCCAAAAATCTCGAACATCAATCATAAAATAGACATGTAATTTATAAAAAAATCTAAACACTTCAAACTTTTCATTAAATTGATTTTTTAACATTGTTTTGTTTAAAATTTGAATTTACCATGTACCGATTAATAGTGAGTTTGATATATATATATATATATATTTTATTGCGAACTACAGTTTATATTAAATATTATAAGAGTTATTGATATGTCTCTACTATTTTAGTTTCATAATAATTTTAATTTATTTCTTAAACTGTTTAATTAATTATCGTCTATAAAATAAAAATCAAATTATTCCAAATGTCTAGCGTAAAGAAATTGGGCCTAATTTAAACCCAATAAAGGTTTTCAAAGCTTAGGCCCGGATCACCTACTAGTACCGTGTCAAGACCCAAATTAGAAAGGCCCGTTTAGAACCCGATCGACCCGCTTTTATACGCTATATCTTTTTTTGTAAACCCTAATTCTTGCCTCATCGTCTCATCTAGTGCATCTGGGCAGAAGCAGCAGGCATCTAAAGTGATCCTGAAATGAAGGTTTGAAAACCTAATTTGACGCGAAAATCTCTCTTCCTCCGTATGTATTAATTTCAATGCAATTGTTGTTTTGTGCAGTTCAATATCGCGAATCCGACTACTGGTTGCCAGAAGAAGCTCGAGATCGATGACGATCAGAAGCTGTGAGTTTTAATATTATTTTTTTTAGTTTTAATCTGTATGGCTTCCTAGAAAGTCGATAGAGAAAGAAAGAAAAAAAAGCAACCCTGAGAAGTCTGAGGATTGAACTGTTGGTTACTTATGCAACACTTTTAAAGAGTTAAACTTGAGATTATGAAATTTCTTTTGAATGTTCTAGTGTAATTAAGGATTGATGCTTTTTTAATGCACAGTCGGGCATTTTTTGACAAGAGGATCTCCCAGGAAGTTTCTGGAGATGCTTTGGGCGAGGTATGTGGCTAGCTATTTGCTTTCTGAATCTCTTTCGAGATAACGATTGATATGCCCGAGTTTTTTTTTTATTCTCTGCTTTTTTTTTACAGGAATTCAAGGGATATGTTTTCAAGATCATGGGAGGTTGCGACAAGCAAGGATTTCCAATGAAGCAGGGTGTTCTAACTCCTGGTCGTGTTCGTCTCTTGCTTCATAGAGGTGAGCTGCACGCCTGCTGAGCATTCTAAAGTAGAAATTTGAATTACTGACTTGGTCAATATAAACGTATGGGAGAGAGTGCTTTTCAACAGATTTACTATGTTGTCAAAGTATCATACTTGAGAGTAATTATATTCGTTTGCTTGTGTTATTTGATAATGCATGGCTTAGTTTTGTGAACAGACATTTCTTTATCTGTTGCAACACAATAAGTTAATTGGTGCATCCATTTCATCAACTGGCGCTAAGTGTTGCTTTCCCTATTGGGATATCGGAAAACAATCAATTTACGGATAAAATCTATGGCATGGAAACCTCCACAAATGATTGAAAAAGAGTTCCCTAAATCCCTAGTTCTTTATCTGTTTCCTCTAATAAAAATCAACTAGCACATGGCACCAACCTCCTCCTTGTCTTCTTCCCATAAGAATCTGAGCCTATTTTGAGTTGAGAAGTGTGTCCGTTGAGTGCATTGAACATAGATCACAAATCTCTTGTTGGAAAACCTTAATTTTGAAAGGTCTCATGCCATGCATATATATGAGTTACAGGGACTCCTCATACAATAGGTCAGTCCAAATAAGAAAGTAGCTGTTTTTTTTGTAGCTGAAGGTGCATTCATTTGCTTATTATTTCATGCCTCTGCGGTTGCAAAGTTGATTTATTTTTATTGCTTGGACAGGTACCCCGTGCTTTCGTGGATATGGAAGACGTAATGGAGAGCGCAGAAGGAAGTCCGTACGTGGATGCATTGTTAGCCAAGATCTGTCTGTTTTGAACTTAGTTATAGTGAAGAAGGGGGAGAATGATTTGCCTGGGCTTACTGACACTGAAAAACCAAGGATGAGAGGTCCAAAGAGGGCATCCAAGATTAGAAAGCTCTTTAATCTTTCCAAGGAAGATGATGTTCGGAAGTACGTCAACACATACAGGAGGACATTCACAACAAAATCTGGTAAAGTTTCTTTTTCTTCTTTAATAAAGATAGCCAAATGTTATTTGCTTACAGTTCCAGAATAATAGGTTGAAATTATGTGAGCGTGAGGGCTCCTAATGTGATGGTCTCTTATCACTAACCCAAGTGAAACGGGCCCCACCCATAGTTCTAGCTTCTCCAGCATTGTCAAAATCTGAGTATGTGTAATGCATTTCATTGCATTGCTTGTTTCCCCTCTTCACCCATGGAAATAACGGAGCCAGAAAGTCTTTTTTTTTTGGGTTTATTCATGCATGTAGCTGGCAGGAAGTAGGGTATCGGAGATTGGCTCAGGCTTAGTGTTTGATTTAGAGAAGCCAATCTTGGTGAGAGCTGATTTCTTTATTGAAACTATTACTTTCCAATACCCATTCTTTTGGTTTGCAGGCAAGAAGGTCAGTAAAGCACCAAAAATCCAGAGGCTTGTAACTCCATTGACCCTCCAGAGGAAGCGTGCTAGAATCGCAGATAAGAAGAAGAGAATTGCTAAAGCTAAGGCCGAAGCAGCTGAGTACCAGAAACTGCTTGCTACTAGGTTGAAAGAGCAGCGAGAGCGCCGTAGTGAGAGTTTAGCAAAGAGGAGGTCCAAGCTCTCTGCTGCCACTAAGCCTACTGTCGCAGCTTAGATATATGCTTTTTTGAGGTTTTGATTAAAACAAAGGATTCCTTTCGGTACTCATTGCTCAGGGCATTTTGTAGTTTTTATGCTGCAATTTTGGATCTCATTTTACATGGACGGCTTTTGAACTTTTAATAAACAGTGGATTTAAGGGTTAAAAAAGGTAAACTTACAGCAGTCCCTATACTAAGTGGGAGAGTGCATTTTGGTCCATCCGTTTTCACAGTTAAAAGTCGATGTGGTATGTAAATTAATGACGTATTATTGATTTTGAAAAGAAAAATCTTAAATGTAAAACACTTAACCTTGTATCCATACAATAAGCCCAATTCACCTTTCTAGGTATAACAATATGATTTGAATTTGACGCGTCTTGATCATATAGTTATAGTATTAGATTTTGTTTCGAATTTTAGGTTCGGAGGGGTACGAAGGGAAGAGTAAACGTGTTTGCCCTGATGCCTTATTGACTTTTAAAAGTATTTTTTTAAAATTTTGATTATAATTTTATTAAATATTAAATTTTATAAAATACATATTTAAAAACTATTTGATTAGAAGTTTTTAAAATATATATTTTTATTTTTTTATTAGTAACAAAATTTTTAATTATATATATTTATTACGAAATAGAGTAAACGAAGGTCCAGAAGTATGAGAACTAAAAAGAGAATTTTAGGGTCCATTGGTTTTAGATAATCAAGACTGTTTTCATTTCTATTTTTTAAGAAAAAGAAAAATTGTGAAGAAAACATGTTTGATTTAAAATTAAAAATAATTTTTAAAAATAAAAACAAAATTGAGTGAAAATTTGAAAACATAAAAAATATTTCATTGTTTTTATTGAAAATGTTTTAGGAAAATGAAAAATATGAAAACAAGAATTTTTTTAATTTTAATACGGGTTTGAATTCTTCTAATGACGTTTTTAAAATTTTTAATTTATTTTCTCATATTTTATTTATTTATTATTATACTAATATTTTTCTAACTATATTTTATTTTAATTATTTAATAATTATTTTTCATTCATATTTTGAAAAGTTATATACCAAACACAGTTTTACTATATACATTTTTGAAAATAAGTTTCCATCCCTATTAACCAAAATGTATTTTTTTTAAAAACTGAATGAAAATAAAAAATAAAAAATGTTTTCTAAAAGACTAAAACCAAGTAGACCTTATATTTTTTCAATGCTAGTTATATACCATACTTTATTTAAACTCTATATTTATAAATGGAAAAAACTTTGATACACATGCCGTGTAAAGTTTACACGTGCCTTTTAGTTTTAGGGGTTAGAGTTTTAGTTTAGGGTTTAAGGGTTTAGGTTGTGGTGTTTAGAATTTAAGGTTAGTGTTTAAAATTTAGGTTTTAGAGCGTGGGGTTTAGTTTTTTAGGGTTTGGGTTAGAAATTTAGGATTTAGATTTTTAAAGTGTAAATACACATGTTTACACAGCCTGTGTATCAAAGTTTTACCCTTTATAAATAGAGAGTAAATATCATATATATATATATATATAAAACTTTATTCTTAGTAGATATTAAAGTCTTGATAATGAAATATATTAAAATCCTATTTATTACATATAAATCTAATAATAATGGGCATCCACATGAACAAATTTCATAACAAAAATTCATAAGTGCCAATACACACAAAAAAATTAAATCTAAACCATAATAATAGATTAAACAAAACAAAATATTTATAGATCAAAATTGTTATAAACATTGGTGATGTACAAAGTTATAGTAAAAAATAAAAAGTTAAAGACAATAAAAAACACTATATAATTTAACAAAATAAAACCTTGAAACATTCAACAACTATACAACAATCATTTAAATTGTCACTCACTAGAAGAAGTATAGGATGTCAATCAACTCATAGCATATTACACGCTCAACAAACATATTTCTTAGCTAGTTTTTTAATTTCGTTATTATCTTGTAAAATTTTGAAAACAACAAAAAAGTATTTTTAATTTTTTTTAATTTCAAATGCTTTTTAATATAATTTTTAATATTTTTATTTTTTTAAATAATTTTAATATGTTATAAATATTTTTAAATTTTAATTTTTAACTATTTATCACTTTATAGCTTATGATATTTTATTTTTATAATTTTTATTTAGTATTTAATTTTTTTTAATATATTTTGATTTTCAGTATTGTTTAGTATTTATTTTCAAAAAGGGTGAAAATGTTTTTTAATATTTTTAATATGCTAAAAATTTAAGTTCTTAATTTTTATTAAAATATTATATAAAAATAATTAAATCCTCGAACTTCCTGAAAAATTAAGTTTGCCCTCGAACTCCTCATAAAATCATATGTTTTCCTTCTACCAACATCATCATTCATATATAGACCGCTACACTAGCATCATTAAAGACCACACCATTATATTAACGGCCTACATTAATCGGAAAATTAATTTAATGAGATTTTGAGTTTGAGGGCCAAATTGGTAACTTTTTTCACGGGAGTGCTAAATTGATTATTTGATTCGAAATCATGCGTTAAAATTACACCTTAAGCCTCAATAGAAATAGTAACCATTATTAATAAAAATATATTATACATATTAGATTAAAGGGTAAAACATGTTACTTAATTATATATTTAGTGACAATCATATCACTTTTCTTTTAAAACTAATAATTTAGTCACTCAATTATATGTTTAGTAATAAAATATCATTTTCTTTTAAAAACAACAATTTAGTGACTCGATTAAATTTTTGTGACAAATAAATCATTTTTTTCTCTAAAAGATAACAATTTAGTCACTCAATTAAAATTTTGTAATAAATTGGTCACTCTACCGTCAAAATTGAAAGGGACGACTTGATGTAATTACGATTTTAAGCCCCCAAACTTATATATTATATTAATTTAGTATAATTTGAAAGTTTTCAATAAATTTAACACTTCATATTTAAAATTTTACTAAGTAAGTGATCGTGTCTACTAATAGGCCGTGTTAAGATCATAATGAGTATACTCTATTGGTATGTTAGTTGTCTAATAGTTATGTGATTATTTTTGTCAAGCTATCACATCTATCGATATCAAGTTGAGGAACAATAACATAAAGCACGATGAGTGGTCAATGAGTGTGTTAGAAAGACGCCGTGTCAAAATTTTTAAATATGAAGGGTTAAATTTATAAAATTAAGACTAATTTGACAAAATACATAAATTTTAAGATTAAAATTATTATTATATCAGACAATGCGTCAAATTAATAGTAGAGTGACATTCTTGTCATAAAAATTTAATTGAATGACAAAAAGTTCGTTCAGCAGGGATTTTAGAACGCAAATCTCCTGCCAATCGGTCGTTTTCAAAGAAATTAAGAAAATCAAATGTGAAAAACGTCTATTTAGGCGTAAATTCAGGTGAAAAACAAAGGCTAATGCCCATTCAGCAAAAATTCTGTACTTGTTTAACAATATTTTTTCATTTAGTACTCTAACACCCGTCGGTCGAAGAAGTATCGATGAACGCAACCTAAATTGTTGCTTTTAGAAATAAATTACTATTTGTTATGAAATTTATAATAATCCTTATATACGTATTTTACCTAGATTAAAAAGGGTAAAAATCTAGTTATCTACGTGGCACGGGTAAGATTAGCGGTGAAGCGTAATAATTTAATTAGGGTTGGAAATGTGAAAGGAAAAGAAAATCCCACCAGTATTATATCAGAGAAGACCAAAGAGAGAAAATATCAGTGAAAGGATCCGACACTGGGAAAAAGTATAGCTAGAACAGGAAATAGCGTAAAAGGCTGTTTTCGATCCTTCCATTTTATTAAATTTTGAAAACAGAAGATGGAAGGAGACGATGTAGTCATGGCAGCTGAAGAATCCACTGAAGCTGTAATTTTACTATTTTTATTTTCGTCAGGGCTTTTCCTATTTTTAGTAGACCCTAATTTCGGAGAATTTTGCAGGACATCGATGGCATGAAAAAAAGGTTAAAAGAGATGGAGGATGAAGCCGCTGCTCTTCGTGAGATGCAAGCTAAGGTCGAGAAGGAGATGGGTTCCGTTCAAGGTTCTCCGTTTTTCTTTCTATTTCTTGTTCAAATGTGCTCGTTTTCTTTTTCTTAGTCGTAAGATTTTGGGTTTTTTTTTTTAAAAAAAATGTTGTAGTTATTAGGTTTAAATAAAAGCGTTTGATCGGCGCTCTTTGTTTTCTTGTCTCGCGATCTCTTGTATGGGATTTTGGTGAATAATGTGTGGTATCTAGCTAAATGATTGCAAAGCTTTATGATAAATCCTTTCATTCGCCTTATTATCGACAAAGCTTTCCAATCGAAAGCAAATCCCTAATGGGTTTTCGAAGCTTATATGATAAATTTCGATATGGTATCTTATGGAACCGCTAGCTGGAATTTTGAATCCCGTGGGTACGTGTGCATCATATAAGATGAATATCTTTTATCTTCTATGCTTTAATTTTAGTTGCGTGCTCATCTTTTGTTCTTGGATTTGTTTCTTTGCAATAGATCCTGCTGCTGCAGCAGCTACCTCTCAGGCGAATCGAGAGGAAGTAGATTCCCGATCAATATTTGTTGGCAATGTGAGTCCACTTTCCGTAGCTTATTTTCTGCTCGCCTTTGTACATTCACCTCCGTTGAATAAAGCTAAATATCTATCAATTTGGAGTCATAAGCTACATGGGAGTCCATTGACATACTAACTTCTGAATCTAAACATGAACAACAAAGTAAACTTCCCCAAATTCATGGGATTAGTTAACTTATCCTATCAATTTCCCGAGGGCCCATTTTTTCCCAATACATGCTTACAAGTTCTTATTCTAAATAATTAATCCAGGATACACTAGTACCAGTATTTAGATCAAGGTTCATAGCTGAACTTAAAATGTAGCTGTAAGTCAAATTGAGTCAACTAGCTGCCCAGCTTTGGCTAGCTTTGGGCTCCTGTTTGTGTGACACTGGACTGGAGCTTCTCCACATGCATGAAGAAACCAACTACGGAATGCTGCATCTTCCTGACATGTTTGTCTTAGTTTGGGCGTGGGGAACGACGAAATAATAAGTTGTAACTTGAAAGTCATTTAGAAAGTTACAATAATTATTCAATGATGAGTTTTTTTACCTGTTTAAAGTTGACTGAAATGATAACTTATTATCTACTCTGATTCTGGTTTTAGTTCCGAGTATGTTGTTTCTATTGTGAAAGAAATTAAGAAAAAAAAGCTGATGCAGAATGATTAGACATTGAGGAAAACAAATGTTAAGTGAGTTTCCTTTTTCTATAACATATATGTTAAGTTCTCATAAAATACGTTCTCACGAAATTTTGGCATATGTGCATTTCTTGTTTTCTTCTCTTATGGAAGAATGTAATGGATTTTTCTTTGTGCTTGTTCAAATGGTCTTTAGCCTAGTTTGTTCATGAAAGGTTGATGATGGCGTGGCTGTAATATGGCAGTGGCCCTGGTCTGTGACTAAGTGAACTGGATGTATCCTTTCATGTTCTGTTCTCGTTAAGTTTATCAAGTTAGTATATTCTATGTTAGGTTGTTGGGAGTTGTGATTAGATGATTAATCAATTTGTTGCCTTATCTGTCAACAACGGCTTTCCTGTGTGATGCTAATTGCTTGAGAAGGTTTTAACTTTTAATCATTTGCTTTAGTTTAGCTCCTTATAAACACATTGTTCACTGGCTGTTTACTGTTGTAAACTAAGACCTGTTCTTTATTCAGGTTGGTCTGCCTTTTCTTAACAAGGTGATTAGTAAGAAGATACTTGCTGCACAAGTGACATTATTTGCTGCTTAGTCTCTGTTTTTTTTAACAAATTAATAATTACAGCTACTTGTTCCTTATTTTTATTATTTTAAAATATTATGTTCTGTACTGGTTACTGTGTACGTATATAACATTCTGTGAATGCAGGTGGATTATTCGTGTACACCTGAAGAAGTTCAACAGCATTTCCAGTCTTGTGGGACTGTAAATAGGGTTACTATTCGTTCAGATAAGTATGGCCAGCCAAAGGGTTATGCATACGTGGAGTTCCTTGATGTTGAGGCTGTTCAAGAGGCTCTTCTTTTGAATGAATCTGAACTTCATGGCAGGCAGTTGAAGGTGAAATTTAGTGTTTCCCCCCCCACCTATTCCCTCTCTCTTTTGAGAAGAAAAAGAACATGGTGGCGGCTTTAGTTTTTGCACCTTAAAACTTTCATCTGTTAAACTATTTAAACGTCATGTGCTTTCTCTGTATCTTTGTAGGTTACTGCTAAGCGGACCAATATACCTGGGATGAAACCATATCGTCCACGTCGGTCCACCCCTTCTATGCAACTCGGGGACCCATTTATGGCTCCATATTTCTTTGCTCCCTATGGATATGGGTATGCTAGCAGCTGTGGTTTTCCATCTTAATTCATATATATGCACCCTTTAGTGCGTTTGTTTTCGGTTTTAGCAACCTGAATAAGGGGTGTTAAACTTTGTTCTATTTACGTTGCAGGAAGGTTCCAAGGTTGAGAATGGCAACGCGATACAGCCCCTATTATTAAATATGCCAAGGACCATATTAGTTCCAAATACTTTCGACAATGCGGGTAGTTTGAATGATTTTTTTTAGTTATCAATTTGGTTGATGTGCCGAAACCATGCAAGAATTCTGATCTGGTTTTATTGGCGGTGAATTATACAACAACTCTTGCACTGTCATGTTGTCTCTCCCAATATTAATGGCTTTTCATCTATGTTGAGCTGCGCAATGCATTGTTTGCTGTTTCCCGAGTCCGTTCTGTCATTTCAAGGATTTTTTTCAAGAGTTTGTGTTATCAACTTTTAGTTCAGCCCGGTTGGTTTATGTAATTGTTCTTAAAAAATATAGGGTAAACTACTTAAATGACCACATAACTATAGCTATGAGGTTTGTTCCTATATAGCCACCATCCTTTTAATTGTGTCGTTTTGACCCGTAACTATTTAAGTGGTAACAACTCCACGCTAGCATAAAACTGGTACGTTACCTTGCTATTTCTAATTTAACGCGAGTGGGAAAGAAAGCAATTTGAAAATTTAACGATCAAAATGAAAATTTTAAAATTTAGTGACTAAAACAGAAATGTGATCAAAGTTAAACGATGAAAAGCGTAGTTTACCCTTGGCTCAGCGAGAGACGTTAGCTAGTGGTAGTATTTTAAGGTTGAATCTTCTCTCCATTATTCGTTTTTGAGTAATAGTAGTTGAGGACTGCAGAAATGGAGAAAAGTGAAGAGAAGCAAAGCTTAAAAGAAGGATCAATTTGTGGGTATAATTCACTTCAACACCTCTTGAGCGAAAATCTCAAGCCTCAACTCTACCAGGTTTCTTTTTTCCCCCAATCTTTTTAACTCCTTTTCGTTTTGGGGTTTTAATTATCTGTCCTGACCTAATTGTTTTTATTTTCTTCCCTTAATCTGACCTTGCACTGGACAAAAAGATCCAATCTTTTCACTTGTTTTTTGGTAGCTTTTACCTTGACTTATTTTGTTAGTGTAAAGTAGATTTAATTGTGGAAAAATGATGAATTGTGGTTTGATCGGATCAAGTATATGATGAGTACCAGGAAAACCCAATTCAAATTTTCAATTCGGACTAGTTTGGTACTTTGGTTATTGTAATTTGGATCAGTTTTGCCACTGAAATTATCATTGGAATTGATCCTCTGAATTTGGAAACACTTTGTCTCCTGAACTTAGTATCTACTAATTATCGAAATCTACTAATCTTATTGCCAATGAAAGTAACAATCTTTGGAATTTTATGTTGAATATGATTTATTTACAGGAAGCCAGCCGGTTGCTTCTGGGGCTGAATTGCGGAAAAACACTTGAAACCATTACTGTACCTGAATCAGCTAAATCCCTCTCTTCAAAACATGATTTTGACCTTCAGGTGCTTACTTATTCATAATTAATGCATTGTAACAGATTCATCCATATAGAGATTCATCATCTTAGGTCATCAATATCCGAAAATGAAAACCACAAGGTTGGCCTGGCTGAAAATCGAAATCCAGATACTCCTATAAAACAATCGAAGTGAAGGAATAATTTATGTTTTGACCGGAACTGATGATTATGTTAATCTTTAGCAGGGGTACTTATTCTATGTCATAAATTGTTCTGATATTTCTATCTTCAAATATATTTGCTCCCATTTTTCTTTCTAATTTCATATTCATACATTTGAACATTTAACTAGGATAGTTTCAATGGATAATTTCCTTGAAAATATGTAGATCTTCATTCAGGCTGCCCTTATCTAAAAGGTTGAAAAACACTACATTAGCACACTAGTCGTTACTGTCTTGGACAAATTTTGTCATTTTCAATGCAAGTATATTCTAGAAGATACATGTGTTTTTCCATTTCAAATCATTCCAGGCTTTCAAATTTTCTGCTGACAAAGAGTTGTTAAGAGAACCCCGGGTAGTAAGGGTCGGTCTTATTCAGAACTCCATTGCTCTTCCAACCACTGCTCCCTTTTCGGGACAGAAAAAGGCTATCTTTGAGAAATTGGGACCAATAATTGATGCTGCAGGTGCTTCAGGAGTCAACATACTATGCTTGCAGGTATCGTCGGTTTTATCGAGTATTTCATGATTATTCTCAAAATCCCAATTGATGACTCATATGGTGCAAGTTCAGGAAGCATGGATGATGCCATTTGCCTTCTGTACGCGAGAAAAGAGCTGGTGTGAACTTGCAGAGCCTGTTAATGGGGAATCTACACAATTTCTTCAGGAATTTGCCTGCAAATATAATATGGTGATTGTAAGCCCAATTCTCGAGAGGGATATAAATCATGGAGAGACTCTTTGGAATACTGCTGTTATAATTGGAAATAATGGTAATATAATAGGCAAGCATCGTAAGGTAAATGCTGTAGATTATCTAAGTTTCGGCTTATGTTTTAGAATTTTTGTTGATTTTTCTTAAATGTCTGGCTTCTGGCAGAACCATATTCCTAGAGTTGGGGACTTCAATGAGAGCACATATTACATGGAAGGGAATACTGGGCATCCCGTATTTGAGACTTCTTATGGAAAGATTGCTGTTAATATTTGTTATGGACGACACCATCCTTTGAATTGGCTAGCTTTTGGTTTGAATGGTGCTGAGATTGTTTTCAACCCATCAGCCACAGTTGGTGAACTTAGTGAACCGCTGTGGCCCATAGAGGTTATTCTTTGCACCATTTCATATTCCACATACCCTATGTATTTCTCTTTCTTGATACATGAACATGTTTTATGCTTCTTTTACTGATTTAGTTTATGCTTCAATTGCCATTAAAATTCACCATAAGGCTGTTTATGTAATATTATCGATTGCAAATGACATTGATACAGATTCTAGTCTTTTACTAGTATTGCCTCTGCAACATTCTTCTACAAGTTGTTTGACATTATTATTCCTTCTTTTTACAGGCACGGAATGCTGCAATAGCAAATAGTTACTTTGTCGGGTCCATCAATCGTGTAGGGACTGAGATTTTCCCCAACCCGTTCACTTCAGGGGATCGGAAGCCACAACATTCAGATTTTGGGCATTTCTATGGATCTAGTTATTTTTCAGCACCAGATGCTTCCTGCACACCATCACTCTCCCGTTACAAGGATGGACTGATGATCTCAGACATGGATCTTAACCTTTGTCGGCAAATGAAAGACAAATGGGGGTTTCAAATGACTGCAAGATACGAGCTATATGCAGATATGTTTGCCCGTTATCTGAAACCTGACTTTGAACCCCAAGTCATCACTGATCCCTTGTTACATAAGAAGTCTTCTTAAGTTCCAGGTAATTGTTTCAGCTCATCGTATGAAATTAATAGATCAGGATTAAAATGGACACTGTATTGAAACATCATTTTGAATCATTTATGAGAATAAGTTCTGGGTTTGTTTTTTAATTATTTGTGCCCTTTTCTGTTTCCAAAGGATTTAGCAATTTTTGTTAAGATGAAGAAAAAGGAATCTTGGTGTCTGTATCTGGTTAAAAATTATAAAATGAAGAGGAGTGCATTTGTGAATATTCTAGTTTAGATAAGTTGGAACAAGATTATATTACAGCCATGAGTCCTCTTGATCTTGCTGTTGAAACAGGGCAAATCTAGCTCCCAACTTAGAGTACGAAACATTGAAATTTGATCCACTTAATGAGACCGGTTCTAGTTCTGGTCCTCGTACAGAAAAAACATAATTGAACATTGGTATAATGACCATTATTGGCATAAACATGGTGAGCATGAAATGAGCAAAATACAATCAACATCCGAACTCCGGCATATACAAATACATGGTACATGTTGAATTTCATAGTTATACATTACTTGACCTTATTCAAGAATATACTTTTGGCACATATATGATATATCCCAAACCTCCTACCAGCTCATGGGCTTATTTTGGGAGCACCAAATGAGACTTCATTTGCTATCTTGGCTCCCCTTTCTTTTGCCATGTAAAGACCAATATGATGCATCAATTCCTGCAACAACAAAATCAGCTTCACTCAAATGATTTTCTGTTTACATCGATTCGCATCTAGTCAGGACGCTTTACGAAATGGAAAATCTCAAGAATATGAATCTGACTACCTGAGGACGAGGCAAAACTCCTTTGCTGTTTCTGGCAATCTGAAGGGGAATGTCGAAGGTTGCTCAGGCACGTGAATACATTATAACATCCTTGAGAGGAGCAAGAAATCCTCGATTCCTTGCCGATAATGTCGAACATACGAAATCCAGCACACATATATCTGTGCACACCCCGACTACCAGTATCTACGACCATCAAAATACTGATTTAAATAAACTCATCCTATCCAACTGCTCAGGAGAGGGGGGAAATGATTACAAACAGCAGTTTCGAGTTCTTACAGCTTGAATCTGATTGTTCTTCACCCAATCGACGAAAACATTCGAACCGTCAACTTCCATGGAGCCCAGATATCCATCGTAGCAATCTTTCCGCCTGATTGTCACGTTTGTTTCGTTTTCTATCCATCGCAAAGCTGCCATTTTCTTTGAAGATTTGTATTTAGAAATTCACTATACAAATTTAAAAGGGAGAAGTAAACATAGACATACCTGGAACCAAATTTGATTCATCGGTGCCCGCAATACAGTGAGAAGGATAAGGAACCTCGGGCTTGTCCGGATGATGAGAATCGAGAAACGCCATAACCGGCAACTTCTTGTCGCAGAAAAGTCTTGCCAGCCTTGATGATTCGTTGATCATCCCCGAGATCTGTCTGTTGGGTTCTCTTGGGGCCTGAAATCCAACATATTAATGCTATATAGTTCCTGATTCAATAACAAAAAAAAAAACAATACAGTTTAATGGTAGATTTACCAGGTTTCCTGCACCGATGGTGCAGAACCCATTGATGATATCGACAAGAACAAGACCAGTGACAACATCTTCAGGCAAAACAACAAGCTCCTGCTCCAAAGGCAGTTCCTTCTTCAAAACCTCAGTTGTTTGCGACACCATTTCTGAATTAATCCGACAACTTCTGAAGTACAAAACCAAGCTAAACTCCTAAAATGCTTGAAATATCTCAATTATTGCTGCATTCTGTTGTGGGAAAGTAAAAAAGATCGTCATCAAAGGATAAGACTTGCTGATCCGTCCAACATGATTTTCAAGCTTCACTTGCAAATTGGCCCTTTTTTTGGTAAAATATGCAAATTGTCCCCGACTATAGAGTACCTTTTTAATGAGTCCCCTAACTATAACAAGTTACAGAAATGATCACTTTAAAAATGGAACTCTGTGGAGTGAATGCACGAATGTCGGAATGTACATTACATTGGTGGCTAGTGCATGATATTGGGATGGTCTATGACTTTTACGATAAATTTCACATGCATGATCTAAATAGAAAGTAAAAATGAAGTGAGGTTATAAGCCAACGAAATCATAATGTAAAAGGATAATTATTTATACACAGTTTTCATAAGTGCCTTAGTTTTAGGGTTTATGGTTTTATGTTTAGTAGTTTAGAACTTAGTGATTGTGAATAGAATTTAGGGTTAGAATTTAAGGTTTGTAGGTTAAAACCTAAATCTTCAACATATTACCCTATAACTTAAACCCTAAATTTTAACTCCATATACCTAAACCCCTAAATCCTACACCTTAAACTGAGTCCCTAAACCTAAAACTAATGCGTCACAGCCAGTGTATTGGAACAACACGCGAGTGTTAAAATGTAAATTACCCTTCTTACGGATAACTGACTATCGAACTCAACTTTTACTCTGGTTTTAAACTCTAACCACAAAATTATATTTTTAAAGAGAATTTTATAAGATCATTTTTTAAATAGAAACTTTATGAATATTTGATCATACATAGTTTAAAATAATCGATGACAACTTCATCTTTAAAAAAAACACTCATTTTTAGTCACATATTTTAACCTAAAAACGGTTTCGATAATGATGAGTGTTATTCTCATATATTTACGAATCCAAAATATAAGCCGCACAGTGACCACTTTTGCTTCTTTTTTTCTCTTTTAAATACCGGCGGTAGTAGCGATTTTAATACTGGTCGCCGACCGCCGAGATCTATTATTTCGTTTGTTTTGTTTTTTAGTTTTCAATAAATTATTATGATATTGTGGCACGATTTATTCTACATTTTGGTACGTTTTTTCTGCCTTTGACACGCTTTTCTCTTTTTATTTTAATTTTCTATTAGGGTTGGATCTGACGATGCCACGACTGATTAAGATGGCGCTCTTTTCATTATGTTGTTGATCTCCCTTTTCAGACCTTTGAACTAGATTTGGATACGCGATTACATTCACCGTTCTTTTTTCGCGATTGAGTTGTGGTAATGACTTAGTTATCAACGTATCTCATTGTAATATGCATTTTTATGTTGTTTGTTGATGGTTTTACCTTTCGTTGTCGATCTACGGTGATGCTTGTATCTATATTTTGTTTCGAGTCTTTGGGTTAAGTTTTTACTTTTTTTATGTATGGCCCTCTTATGATCTCGATGCACTAATTTTGTTTACTATGAATATGTTTGGATTAGATGTTCTATTTATTAAATTGTAAACTTCACAATTTTAAATATATCATCGTTTAGTAAAATTAGTAGATTCAATTAAGAGAAAAAATCCGAAATATAATTAAATAAAACACTCGTTATTAGTTCAAGCGTGGCTATGGAAGTGTTTTCTTTTACCGATTATACATGAAGTAATAATCATTAATATATTAGTGGGATCACAGTTTTTTATTTGTTTAGAATTTAATTAATCTTACGACATGTTTCCAAAACAAAATACCAAAGATCCTTTTCTACGAACACACATAAAGCTTTTTAAGATCACATAACATTAAGAATTAAGATTGTTTGTTGTTGGGTCTTTGTAAAATTCGATATAAATTAATTTAGAGCCTTAGCACATTCAAAGTTTGAGAAAATTCATATTATACCCCTCAAATATTTTAGAAATTTTAATTAGAGTCCCTCAAATTTATTATAAATTCTCATTAAATCTTAAAATTTTGAATATTTTTAATTAAGTTCTTCAAATTGTTAAAATTTTCATTAAGTCTCCCATTTTTTTGAAAATTTAAATTATGTCCTCTATTTTTTAAAACAATTTTCAATAAATCCTTAATTTTTTTAAGTTTTAATTAGACCTCCAAAATTTTCAAAATTTTGATTGAGCCCTCAAACTTTTTAAGATCACACAACATTAAGAATTAAGATTGTTTGCTATTTGTAAAATTTGATATAAATTAGTTTAGAGGCAGATTTTTGCTATAGCTTAAGGGAGCCTTACCACGCCTAAAGTTTGATATAAATTAGTAATAATCCTTAAACTACCGCACCAAGATCCACCCATGATTGGTCGGTGTCCGAATATCATGTTAAGCTAAAACGATTGTGTCTAGTAAAGTTTTGAAGTCCCGAAAAGCACTTCCACTTGGTTCAGCAGCTTTCAAGACAAGCTCTCTCAATGCCATAACCCTTTCTCTCATCTGCAACCCTTCATCTTGTCCCAAAACCAGCTTCAAACTCTTTAGTATCCCACTCTTTGTGAACACATGCCCCTCCACTCTAACACCAATCCCCCATATTTCCTCCACCGCCCGTCCAATCATCCCATGATCCCCAAACATGGGCCTGCAGATCATGGGAACTCCATTCGCAATGCTTTCAAACACAGAGTTCGCCCCGCAATGCGTCAGAAACACACCTGTTGAAGCATGCCCCAACACCATACTTTGGGGTGCCCACGGAACCAATTTCCCTTGCTTCCTTGTCCTTTCAACAAACCCTTCCGGTAAATGGTGCTTATGTTCATCCTTGAGAGACCAGAGGAACAAAATGCCACTCTCTTCCACTGCCTCCACCAAGGCTTTTAACTCCTCCACCGGTGGTGACGCCGCTGTTCCAAAGCTAATATACATAACCGAGTTGGAACTTTGCTTGTCTAACCATGATAAACTCCCCGTCACATCCGAATCCGGTAGTGGTAATGGAGGTGGGGGAAGTTGTTGTGTTAAGAAACCAACGTTCAGCAATGCTGGTAACTTTGATTTGAGATCATCTAAGAGTGGAGTGGGGTAAAGTTCTTGGCAAAAACCGATTACAATGGCCGTCGATCGAGGCAAAACACATCGAATTTCACTCAATGTGTGAGAAAAGAATGTTTCTTTTGAACGTCTAGGCAATATTTCCTCAGGTAAATCCATAATTTG
>JAGYYJ010002750.1:0-61202 GCA_019671005.1 Hibiscus mutabilis
CCTATTACAAGGTTTGAACATAGGAGTACTTTTTATTATTATTTTCTCATTTTCATTTCTTTTTCCTTTCTTCTCTTTTTCTTTTTCTTTTCCTTTTTGTTTTGTTTCTCCTTTACTACCTAGAAGATTATGCCTAGAGTTTCAATTTCAAGCAACTCTACATGGTTGACATTTAGAGCTTTTTCGTCCTTGAATATCATAGAAAGAGTAATAATCTCGCTTTGCTGACCAGAGTCCGGTGGGGAAGATCACACATCATCGTTATCACGACAACTATCTAATGTCACATCTTGCAATTGATATCTAGTGCCTTACAATGATGAGAAAATATCTATGTGCTTTCAAAAACATTTTATGTTAAGCGAAATGTGTCATTTATTGAAAATAAAAACCAACAAACATGCCCCATCACAAAAGATCTTTGCCACACGGGGGCCACATAGAGTTGATCCCCTGCATTACTTCAGGAAGATATTTTAATGTAGAGACGTCTATGGCTTCTTCAGCACTATGTAGATTTGCTTCTCATCCTTGGTCTTCCATTGCTTGATCAGCTCTTGTGTCAGGGTTTCATCATTGACCAGCTTCTTGATTTCATCCAGTAAAGGTCTACATTTTACGGTGGGATGCCCCAAAGTGCCCCATATGGAATTCGCATGTGCTACTCGAGTCAAAACTATGGGCATACTGATCAGTGCACTCTTCATCGGCCTAGGAACAAGATAGTGACCTCTACCGGATGAGGCCAAATGTCCGAGATAGATATTCCAAACACTTCCAAATTTGCGCTCGTCAGAGGGATTTTCCTTGATGACCCCGATTTGTCGGTCTGTCTCCTTCTTTTTACGCCCACGCGAACCACGGAGATGACACTCATTTATGTCTCCATCCTTATCTATCTTATCTTCGATTCGGTCCTTAGACTTAGACCCCAATTTTCCGTCTTTGATTGCATATTCTATCCTTTCTCCAATCGTCATGAAATCTTGAATTTGTTTCTTGATTTCTCCAACATCACATCGAAGAAGGGAGAGGGAAGCGTTGCATGAAATAGGAGTCAACTCTTCTTCCGCTATAGAAATTTGGACTTGGGTCGCGGACATCGCCACCTTAATGCATATTCTCTGAAGCTTTCATTTGGCCTCATTTTCTCATTCAAGAAACTGTCGATGTGGTGCTAAATCTAAAGCATATTTGTATTGATCCAAGAAGGCATTAGCGAGGTCACCCCATGACCTAACTTGATTTTTGTTCAAACGGTTATACCACACCGCTTTGCTGGTCCGTCAAAGCTATCATGGAAATGGTGGATCAACAATTCTTCGTTCTTCATGTATCCTTCCATTTTTCTACAAAACATGGTTAAGTGAATCTTGGGCAGCATTTGGTTCCATCATATCTGCGCAAATTCGGGAATCTTGAAATCTGGAGGAATGACCAAATCGGGACTAGGCGAGTTCCCTCGTGTTGAAGACATTTATCTTCTCTTTCTTCTTAAGCTCTTTCTCGATTTTTTCTTCTAACTGGTCAAGCCTCGACTCTTCAATTCGTTCCATTTTCCGATTAATTTCGCCATCGAACCCCATGTATTAAATGATGAAGTGCCATGCGATGATAAAACAATGCAAAAAATGCGATGCAAATGCAATGTATGAATGCAATAAAGCATTGATTCTCGCAAATGATTTGTCCCTATAGGACATCTTTCATTCAGACCAAAAGGTTTCATTACATCCGTATTAGGGGTTTTACAGATATCGGTGAGCCCTAGCACCTAATGTCTTGACCTCATTCAATAATCCCGTCAATTTTCTTTTCGCGGTCCAATGCCGGATCCATATTTCGCTTATAGGTCTTTCGCTACATCGGCTAAATCGCTATCTGTTCAGCTACTTGTCGGGCTTGAGTCGTAACCATCTTCATGTCCCGGTCTTTTCTCGTATTATTTGCTCGACCTTTTGTAGCTTAACGGTCATTGCCCCAAAGACGGATCTCACCGTACGTAAAGCAGTCTCGAGCCTCATTATCATTCTTTGAGTGTTGCGTTTTCCATTTGGAAGGCTTGTGATTCATTCCTTTCCGGTGTGAGACTTGATTTTGGATATCTTCCATGGCGATCGCTTTCCAACTCATTTTGAGAAAGTCGCGTTGGCCCTTGACTTCTTCCACTTCTTTGATAATGATCGACTTTATTCTTACTATTTTTGCATTTACGCTTCTAACGCTCAACCGTTCCTTAGCTGAACCACACCATTAACCCACTCTTCCGCGGTGTCACCTGCATCAAACTCTTGAATTCAAAGTGCAGCTTCGTACTGCGTCTTGTACATTCTTTGATTTCATGCTAAGATTGTGCCTCTCATGATCGAGCTGGTCGCGATTGTGTGCGAATTCATCTTCTCGAGACACTTTTATTCTTGACTCCTAACTTTATCCCGCTTAAGTGACCCACTTACGTGCTATCCGAACCTTGGGCTCGGTATTGACCTTCCTTTGACTTTGCCCCGGGCCACGACAGTCTGGGTGAAGAATCGGGGTTGTCCGTCTTGAAACCCAAAATTCCCATTCGATAAGATCTCGAACTCTCGTCCTTCGAGGCCCTACAATTTCGGTGTGATGACTCGAATCGCCTACGTGGTAGCTTTGCACAGACACGATCGTCGTAATCTTTCAGATAAGGAGGTTTTCTTGGTACAGACTTCATTGGTATGATAAGGTTTCTTTCGACAAGCAACAGAAGTAACTCAGTGTAGGTAGCTGCACCAGACACGACTGTCGTAATCTTTCAGATAAGGAGGTTTTCTTGGTACAGACTTCATTGGTATGATAAGGTTTCTTTCGACAAGAAACAGAAGTAACTCAGTGTATCTCACGGGTATAGGATAATGTCTTCTGATGTCATTAGATTCTCGAACTTCCCTTGGTTTTGCCTCTGTTCCCTGTGTATCTTCCCCCGATATGCTACTTGTCTGCTTCTTGAAATTGATCACAAAGGGATTCGATTTGTTATATTTAACGGTGTTGTCTATTTTGACATTCTGACAATTCTGTTTCACCTTCTCGCTCCCCCGACCGAATCTTTTCCGAGTTTGACATGCCGCTTGCCTTTCATCATGGCATTCATCCGGTCCATCATCTCGGACATCGCTTCTTTAGTTCTTGTATTTCATCTTGTTTGTCACCGGATTGACACACGCTTTATCGAATCTGCTCGTGTCCTTGAATGGGTTCTTCTTGGCTGTCCCGGTCTAGTCTCGGGATGGAGTTTTGGAATTGGACCCCTTCCTTCAGGTCAAAGAACCTTTGGTCCATCATGAACAATCTTCTATTATGAGAGAAATCACTCGAGAATCAATGCCCTTGTGTAATGCGAATGCGATGATATGCAAAAACAAAGCAAAAGAAAACAAGTCAAGACTGGGACAAAAATGATAAGTACATAATAAAGGGAAAATTAAATGCGATAAGCAAACAAGGCAATCCTATTTACATTCCATCTAAGACACCTAGGTTATCCGCATGGGCTCTAACAGGTGGGTTTCTATGTGTTCTCTACATGCAGTTTTGGTTCTAGGAGGTACCCGAATTGTCCTTGCTGTCCTCTACTAAGAGTAGCAAGGCCCCCGATCATCACCCATTATAGGCTCCTTTCAACCGGGTTCAATTCAGGGGGACCCATTCGCTTATGCCCGTACGAAGGAACGATATCCTTACGAAAGCATAAGATACTCGAGCCCGAAGGTACTTGCTAGGCCCATACGGAGAACGATATCTCCACGAAAGCATTAGCGTTTTCCCTCACTTAAAAAGACGGGTTTATATGCCATATTTTAAATGCGTTAAAATAAACGCGCAATTATGACCGAATGTTAATTTAATAGTCACTTTAATCCGGAACTTCCAATATTAGTAAAGCGGTAATTATTTTAAAAGCTTGACTCTCATTTGTTTTTGAAAAACAAAAATGTCCCCAATGAGTCGCCATCCAGAGCGATGTCCTTTTTAATTTTCATCGCTAAAATAAAACGATTGTGTTTTGAAGGGTGATTGAAAGGTGTTGTGATTCTTTTATAAAATATTTATTCCGTGGGGGTTTTAAAAGAAACCGTATTAAAAAATGGAGTCGCCACCGCCACTTAGGTAGGCGGACACCATAAAACCAGAGATTCAAAAAGACAGGTTCGGGAGTCGGTTACGGATGGGGAAGGATTAGCACCCCACACCGCCCAAAATTGGTACTTTAATAATTACGACTTTATTAATGTTGGATTTTCCGGATTAAAGTGACAATTATTTTAGAATTCGTCATAATTGCGAATAAATTTTAAGGGGCCCGTTATCCGAGAATAAACGCCCAACCACTATCACTACGCCCGACATCGCCCCGTTTACGTTCGGATAAAAGGACACCGCATTAACAATTTATATCTCGATATGCAATCTTAATGGCAAAAATATAAAACATGGCAAAATATTTAAACGCAATAAATATTGACATAACAGAATACTAATCTAACAAAATAATATACTAGACTAAAACATGCATATATACATATTAATCTAAATAACAGATAAAAACAACTTTAACAAGTCAGAATAACAAGGCAGGAATAAGTACGTATAGACGAATAAATATTTCAAAAAGATATGTATACTAGTAATAAAACATATTTCAACATATATGGGACAACATATCGCATAAAAAGGGTAAATACACTAACATGTAACCCTAAAAAAAAAAAAAACATACACACATATAAAAATACCAAATATGCCGTTTTTTGAGTCAACTAGAACATAACATGCTTAATAAGAATAACGAACGAAAAGATACATAATCATCGTAAATTTAACACATATATACATGTAAACATAAAAATATAAGGCATATACGAGGATATATAATAAGGTAAAAGACTACATCAACATATACGATTATAATACGAACATGAATATTTACATGGAAACAGGATGAAATGAAAAGAAATAAACAACAAAGGCAGAAATTAAAAGGAAGTAAAACTCGATTTAAGGATGTGATTTCAAGCTTAAAGAAACTTAAAAGGACCGGGCTGTAAAATGCCCATGCGGCACGCTTTGAAATGAAATTTTCCAAAACGCGGAAATCCTTGGGGCGTAATTTGACCATTTGAAAACTGATTTCATTTAATTAAGGGACGAAAACGGAAGATTTTAAGAACTACGAGGACCAGGATTGTGAATAAACCAGGGGCGGACTCGATTTGAAAGGATCGTAAACGCGGGAGCCCTTAATCCCGAATTAACCCATTTTGAAAATATTAAGACGCTATATATCACATTTATCGATTAAAAATTGACCCTTTCCCCATTTTTTCACCCTTAAGAGCGAAGCTCTTATTATTCTCTAAACCCATATAGCCGAACCCGATGAACCCGTAAAACCGGCGACTATCCGCCGTCCCTTTACGCCGCCGCCGCTTAATGGCGCCGGCGAACCAAAAGAAGCGCCCAAAACCAACCTCTCTTTATCTTTGAACTCAAATCGACTTTAGATTTACACTAGGACTCACCATTTTGTCTAGATCTAAGAAATAAAAGCCGAAACCTTTTCCTTTTTTTTTAAAAAAAATTTGTAGACCAAGACCAAACAACCTCTCCCCTTTTACCGGTTCACCGTGTTTGGCTTAAGAGCCTTACAGCTTATCACCGGCGGCAAGGAGCTCTTCCAACGAGGGTAAAAACCTAGTTCTTTTCCTCTTTTTGTTGCTTATTCCCTTGAAAGATATGCATGCAATAGAAGTAGCAAGAAAAAATACCACTGGACTTGCGTTGCCTCTTTTTTTGTATTTCTGAAAACTTTGGTGATAATACAAATTTTTTTTTTGATCCTCTCTGCCTTTTTTCTTTTTCTTAGCGTCTATTACATGAAGTATATATCAGATCTGATTTTTTGGTACTGACAATCCATCTTTTTGGTGCTTTTGCACGTCCTCCGAGCGTGGTGGTGGTTGAACCGGCAAGACGGGCGGAGTGGTGTCGACATGGGGAAGTCATGGTGGTGGTGTCTTCGCGGATCTACTCACGACCGTTGGATCAGATCCGATCCAACTACCGTGATTACATGGGGATGAGCGGCCTAGATCGAGCCTTGAAATACGTGGTACTTGGGCGGAGATGACGACACGTGGCGAGGGTAATGAAGCGGTCGCGCGGCGTGCGTTGCACGCGCGAGTGAGCATTCGAACGGTGCGAGAGTGACATCACACGCGCCGGTGGATTATCTTTGATCGATCCGGACCGTTGGATCAAGACTTGATCCAACGGTCCAAATGACAATTTGCAAGATAAAAAGAGGGTATCGGACTTAGTTTTTTAGGGTTTTTAATATACCGGGTCGGACCAATATGGGCCTTGTAATATATTTTTGGGTTTTTGTAATAATTTGGATTGGATTGGATTAATTTGTTAATTAATATTTGGGTTTTATATTTTAGATTTTATTTTACACTAGTCCAAATAATAATAATAATAATAATAATAATAATAATATGATATTACATACATACGTACACGTGCACACCCATATAAGTGTAACATACGAATACACATGCAAACATTAATGTAACATACTAACAAACATGTATATATATAATCATACACATAATTAACATAACCTCTACACACATTAAACAAATACGCTCGTACTCTATAGATACATACGCGACACACATACACCATTAATACGTATACATACATAGCTTATAATATACATGCACACACCTTATATATATTAGTAACACTCATGCAAATAATAAACATATAATATAATAAGTATACATGCAATACTAATATGTATTTACAGATAAAAAAAAATGAGTGATTACACTGTTCACCCCAACGTCGAGGCCTTTCTCAACGATGCTCAATGGTTACATCCTGCTGTCAGCCTAGCTTTGAGAGATGAAAGCAAACTGATAAGTGAGCGGATGAAACACCTTCTGTACGAGGTAGTAGTCTCCGGCATTCTGTAAGTTAGGTTTATTGCATCCACTAAATCTTATTTTAACAAGTTGCAAGTTAAATCAATATACGTACTATTTGATTCTCTCAAGTCTCAACTAAGTTCTGATGGAATATTAGCTTCTGTACTATTTGGTTCTGTCAAGTCTCGTTTATATGGTGATAGAATATTAAGTTGTAGCATTTCGAGAATAATGTATGAAGAGAGTGAATATTAGCATATATACTTTGCTAATTTCTTTAAATGGCTGTTTCATACTGATATCCCTCTTGATATATGTTAAAACATGATAATTAGTATACGGGATATCAGATGTGACCACCCTAGTGGCTCTTTTGTGGTCTTTGGTTTTGTTGGATGATTGATCATGAATTTTATAATTTATAAAGGTCCCGGTTAGGGTGGCTGGAGGGCTGTTATTTGAGCTATTGGGACAATCAGCTGGAGATCCATATGTTGAGGAAGATGACATCCCTGTTGTACTTCGTTCATGGCAAGCGCAAAACTTCCTCCTAACTGTACTGCACATAAAAGGGAACGTATCCGGTGTAAATGTTCTTGGAATAACAGAAGTTCAGGTTGTTTGTTCTCGACATACCCTAATTTACTCCATTGTGACAAAGTTGCTTTTCATATAACACCCATACAAGCTAGCAGTTTCCCATGATTAAAAATCATTGCATGCCTTTTGGTCAGGAGCTTCTTTCTGCTGGAGGATATAATGTGCCCAGAACAGTTCATGACGTCATTGCATATCTAGCTAGCCGTCTTACACGGTGGGATGGCAGGTACTTACTAATTACCAGAGTTAATTTTCGGATTAACTCCGATATCAAGGCTTCCCTCCTTTTAATGTGAATGGATGTGATTTCATCGTTGTCCGACGCAGACATATCAAGTGCATGCCTGCCATGGTCTTTTTTGGGTTTAAGTGATGTTTTTTTTTCTGACCTACATATTGTTTGTTTGTTCGAACAAATGGATAAAGCACATATTGATACCCATTTTGCACCTTTAGCATTGTTAAGTAGCAGCCTAGCATTCCAAATGTTTCTCTTCATTGAAACCATATGTATTTCCTCTTTGTATAATAGTCATATTGATTGAAATTTTAGTAAGTCTTGCTTGAAGAAAACTTTTGTTTCATCAATTCAAATGTCATTGAAACTACAGGCATAATGCTTGCATTTCAGTATGAAAGTAGATTATTTACATTTGGTGCATATCAGCAATTTATGGTTTATCTTTAACGATTTGAATTCTTAAGGTTGTTTCGTAAATCCATCTTCGGGGAAGCAGATGAGATCGAATTGAAGTTTATGAACAGGTTCTTTACTTTTAAAATCATATAAAACTCTCGTAACAAGGATTTTCTGATATTTTTCTTGCATAGGTAAATTTAGTGAAAATAGTTTTATGCATGTAGGAGAAACCAGGAGGACATGAATCTTTTTGCCATTATTTTGAACCAAGAAATCCAATGATTGTCAAGACAGGTATGCTATATTCCTTCACTCGATCACAATCCATCTTCGTAATTGAAAAATGATTATTAGTATATGTGGTGGAGTTTGATGACCAATTATTATTCGTAGTCTATATTACTCGGACTCTAGTGTTAGTGTCGAATATAGGTATCTGTCCAACATAGACACATTCGGTTTCTCTTAAGATTTTTCTATTGAAGGGTGATATTCTCATTCGTACGTCTAAATATATATCGGACATGGATACTTTAAAAAATGAAGAGCATGAGCAACGCAAAGTACAATTGCTTGCTAATGTACAAATATGGATTTAAAGTGGTTGGTTAAAAATACAACTGCTTTGAACTACTTTCAGGATAAGGCGTAGTTGCTCGAACTTATTCTGATATGGAAGTTGTACTTTCTAAATATTTTGCCAGATTTTCATGTGCACCGCGCTAGTAAGCTATGTAGTGCCATGTGTAAATAGTGCCATGTGTAAATATTATGTATAATTATATTTGCTCGGAAATGCAAACCTCGTAAGATAGAAGTCTTTCTAGTTATTTAACCCATAAATCCGTATATTTTTCTTGTGAAATGGCTATAACTTGGAAAGTTTACAATAAACATGAGCATCTAGAAGTCTTATGTAGTTTCTGCAGTACATGTCAATGAATTTTGTTTTCCCTATTTCAGGTTATCAGATTGGTCACTCCATGCAAGAGAAGAGATCGTTTTCGAGCTTATGCAACATTTGAGGGGGAATGCTGGAAGGAGTACGAAAGAGCACAAGACAAATGATTGAAGAGCAAGAAGCGGTCCGTGACCGTTTGTTTACGGTTCAAGATGTTATGCAAAGCACTGTACGTGCGTGCTTGCAGGTTTGTATAAAACAAAACAGAACAAATTTCTACGATTTCCGAGCCTATCATATCGTTACAGAATGATTTGACATTATCTTTGCCTAATACTGATTACACTAATGCAGGATAGAAGCCTTAGAGTAACTCATAATTTAGCTGTTATTGGTGGTTGTGGCCTTGTTCTTTCCATCATCACTGGGCTGTTTGGAATCAATGTTGATGGGATCCCCGGATCAGAGGACACACCATATGCAGTTGGTTTGTTTAAAGTCATCCTCATCGCTTTAGGAGTTGTATTAATCGTGATCGGCATGATTTATCTTGGATTAAAAGAGCCTGTAAATGAAGAGAAGGTCCAAGTTAGGAAGCTAGAGTTAAATCAACTGGTTAAAATGTTTGAACATGAAGCAGAAGCTCATGCTCAGGTTCGTAAAAGTATTCATCGGAATAACTTGACTTCAACCTCTGGAGATGGCTACCTTAACGAGGCTGATTATGTACTCATCCAATAGCACAATGTGACTGCTCATGTATTATATTTGTTAGCTTCAACAGTACTAGCTATTAATTACCGAAAGTTCAGTCAAAAGACGATCAATTTTGTACTCGTAACACAGATTAACTGATGAAATACACAAAGTAGTTACAAATTACAATCGTTTCTATTCCTGATTCCAAATGCTTTATTTCTTTGTATGCAATGAGGTGAAGAAAAAATGAGATTATTTTTACCATTATGGAGGGTCAGCAACGAAAATAGTATCAAGAATGCAACCTTGCAATAACATCAATGTAACATCCAGAATATATTCAGTTCCACATAAAATACAGTATCATTACAGAAAATATGTCGTCAAGCTTCTCTTGTTCGGTCTGGTTTGATGTAAACACGTTAATGGAGGAGAGATCTAGTAAGATGTTCGCGTGCAGTAGCCAATGCTTGGGTTATTGTCTGTAGAACACCAAATTTGTTAATATGGTGGCAATAGTGATTCATATTTCACTAGTTAAAGAATTCACTAAGTTCTGCTTTGTGGGGGGATAATAAGAAGAATGAAAAATGAAGTTTTGCTTGTTTCAAGAACACGGATCACAATACCTGCTCGGACAATGGAGCTCCAGCATCCATGCTATGACTATCTACCTTTCCGGCGATAACATTCGCATCAGTTTCAAGAATGACACTACCCATAGATTAAATAAAATGTCAAGCATGGTGGTCGAAGAAGCATTGTAAGGGGACAGTTGCTTCTGGTGACTCCCCCTAATCTTCCTTTTCTCTTGGTTCTATATCCTAATTTCTATCGTTTTCTTTCACCATCGAATAAACCCAAACATGAGTGACTAAAAACCCTAAATGCTAATCACCGTATGTTTAACCAAGAGTATTTGGGGGATGACGAGAATTAAGAGACATTTCCAGCCAAGAACTGTATAGCAGAGACACTTTAAAGAAACAGCAAGCAACGAAAATGTCCACTCAAGAGATTCATAAAATGAACTTAATTCAACTTCAACTATAATAATACAATGAATGATAATTCATACCCGCCATCAACAATCTCATCAAGGCACAACAGAATAAGATCCAAGTTCTCCAATGCCTCATTCTTGTCCTCATTGCCTCTGGCACAAGGGATAGGGAAAACAAGGGGGGAAATGCTCAAGTTAATAATATCGAACACAAATGCATCAAAAAGATCTTAATAGCAGAGAGTAAGATGAAAGAACCTAAGGAGAAGTCCAACTGCATCAAAAAAACCCTGGAGTACTGTGGACAAGATGATCTCATTTTCATCTTCACCTCCAGTAACAAAAAAGTGAAGGTGTTGAACGAACTTGTACACAACAATATAGTTGTCAAACATTGTTATCTCAGCTGTAATAAAAAACACCATGTTAAAATAGCAAAATATGAAGAAAAAAAACACCTAAACCAATGCCAACCAAGAATGTCTTACTCGGATTTGGGGAAAAGATCATATATTTGAAGGATGGTTTCCTCGTAACCGAACCATATTCGAATATGTGTCATATACTTATGTTAGACATAGGTTATTAAGGAATAATGAGGACTAGCCGACTCAGAGTAACATAGTTTGCATTGACATACAAAAAAGGAAAAAGGAAAACAATGTCTAAAACAATATATCCAACAAAAAAAGAAAGTTTTAAATTCTCAAATTTTAATGAATTGATTCACTCACTCACCAATCACCATTGGTCGACCTTTAATAAATCTATATGACCTAAATACACACAAAGAAATTAAACTAAATGCAATGAAGCATTAACAGAGGTAAACAAATCTACCTTCGGTTCGAGCATTAGTTTTCTGGGTTTTGGTAAACACAGCTCTCTCAAAGGCTTCCTTAGCAGAATTCGTTGGCCAGTCATCTGAATAATACTTAACAGCTACACGTTTCCCTTCGGAATCCAAAAGAAGAATGTTCTTAATTGAAGGGCACAACTCCTACAAACAAGAAGAAAAAAAAAATCAACGGATCCTTCAAATATAATAAGTTCAAATCTAATTTCAAGTTGAAATATTCATCTTTCTAGCACTGAAGTTTAAGTTAAAGCCTTTGTTTTGATTGGATCTGAGTCTAACTGTAAGTTAAAATCAAATGTGAGGCATCTAAATTTAGATCTGCCTTAGAGAAAACTAAATATGGCAAAAGCAGATCTTAAAAACGCAAATTAGAAAGAAACAAAAAGGTAAATCTGGAAGGTTAGTGTAATGCGAAATTGAAAGACTTGTGTAATTGCAAGAGAGAAAGAAGGGTAACCATTTTTTTCCCTTTCGTTTGGCAAGATTTTCTCGGAAAATATCGGGATTCTCGTTTGACAAATGCACTTTTTCTGAACTGCGAGTCTGTCACTGCGACGAGAAATAAATGGACGAGGGAAGATTGGAATTGGTATAAATAATTAGTAAAGTTAATTTGTCAACTAATTTGGATCAAATAGTAAACTCTTTTTTCTTTAACTGATTAGTACATTCACAATTTTAGTTATAGAATTATATTTGTTTGTACTAACGTTTTTTTTTAATGTCTTTGCGGCCGCTTGACGTTCGTGTAGTGTTTTTTATGACGATTATTTTTTATTTAAGTTTGTCAATAGTTATGGATAATTTGATTCTTTTGTAGTTGTTTGTCGATATAATCAGAACTGTGTAGCGGATCGGAGTCTATAGAACTGACGTGAAAGGTATTTTCAATTTTTTATTGGGGATTTCATCTAATTTATGTTTTGACAACTCCCTAGGAGACTCTTCCTACAACTGACTTTCAGAGTTTGTTGCGGTACAAAGAGAAAGTGTTTGATTTGGCAGGAATAGTCTTTTAATTTTCTTTTGTATTTGTCGCTTTTTTTTTGTTGAAAACCTTTGAAAAATTATGATCTTAATTTTCTTTTGTTTATTAATAAAGCCGTCTGATTTCAATTTCTTAAAAAAAGTTATTCGTTAAAACTTTAACCTTTCAAAATAATCGAGTAAAGATTTAGATTTTAGTTATGTTTAGCGTTAGATTTTGAGATAGATCTCGAACAATTTAAATCCTAACTTTTAGTAGAATAAAGGTTAAGTTTTTATATAATAAAATAATAACAAAATAATTCAATTCGTTGAGAAATTATTAGATGGACCCGACTTACCACGTCATCTATGGTCTCAACCAATAATATTCATCCATGTTATTTTAACTTCTAAACAAACACCCACTTTTTATTGACATGTAAGAAAGATGTAAAGATTCACCTTAAAAAAAATGACATGAATAAACTTTATTGGCCTGGACCACATAATTTGTTGAACTGGATCCATCTAATAATTTTTACAATTCATTGCACTCAATAGATCATATCATAATCATATGATTGTATACTATGGTTCATTTCCAATGATAAGGCTTGTATCTATAAATCTTAACATTTTAAGAGATATTTAGTAAAACTTTAACCTTTCAAAATAACATCTTGTCGATCAAACATGTAATTTACTGATAAAATACATCGTTTTAATTTTGTTTAACATCATATCTTAAAAATCGATCTCGGTAACTCCTCCACTTCAAATCCCAACCTTTAGTTAAAAAAAGTTTATACTTTAGTATAATAAGATATCAACAAAATGATTCAATCAGTTGCGTTTCACATGTTTATTGAGAAGGACGAAATTATCAATGTTGAACCCAATGCATCATATCATAATTCATGTGCTTTTTTACATGGCTGATGTCCAATGACAAGGCTGTGTTTATGGTTTTTAAGTTTTTACCAACCTTCTTTTTGAAATTGAACATTTTTCTCTATATATCATAATTTCAATCAAACATTAATATCTTGTTGTATATAGGTATAAGATCCAGTTACACAGTGTAAAACTTTCTAAGTTTTACACATTTTTTAGATCGTTGGATGAGTGAAACGGATGGCTGAGATTAACAATAAAATATATGAAGATTATCACTTAGGAAAAAATAATGAGTTAATCTCAGCTATCCATTTCCCTCATCTAACGATCAAAAAAAGTGTAAAACTTAAAGAGTTTTTCTGTTTGTGTAAGTGGATCTAACCCGATATATATATATATATATCGGGTTAGGATCCACTTTACTGTGGCGTAAAACTCAACTAGTTTTACAATAATTCATGGTCATTAAATGGTGAAATGGATGGATGAGATTAACTCCTTATTTTTTTCCAAGTGATAATCTTCCAATATCCTACTTATAATCTCATCCATCCATTTCACAGATCCAATGGCTATAGATTAGTGTAAAACTAATTGAGTTTTACATAGCGTAACTGGATCTGGATCCCATCCCATATATATAGGATGAGATCCACTTACGTTGAATGTAAAACTCTTAGTTTTACATGTTTTTTGATCGTTGAATGAGGAAAATTGATGACTCACATTAACTCCTTACTTTCTTTTCCAATGATAATTTTCACATAACTCACTGTTAATCTCATCCATCCGTTTCACTCATTCAACGATCTAAAAAACGTGTAAAAGTTAAAAAAATTTACACTGTTTAAGTGGATCTTATCCATATATATATATATATATATATATATATGAGGTTTGTTTCCAATGAAGCAGCCCTTCCCTATATAATGATTTTTTATATCACTAAAATTCCTATTTGAAATGGATCCATGCAAAAATCTGTAAACAAATTTAATTTTATAATTCTCATATTAAATTCAATTTATTAATAGAAAAATAAAGATATTTATGAGTCCCATAACAAAGTTTTATGGGCCAGAGTGGACCTATTGAGCCCTTGTTAGTTTTCATACAATCATACGTGCTCCATGTTCATGGCCTTTTTACTATATTAAAACCGTTCCAAAACAAGAAATCATCTCGATCTTCTGTTTCTTTTAGAACAGTTTTGATATATATATATATATATATATATATATATATATATTTAAAATTTTGTGTGTTCTTCGTATTTCTCTGAATCTGCATTTCTCTTTTGTTTTCTACAGTCGATTGTTTTTTTGTTCATATGGAAGATGATCCATTGTTACCGTATCTAAGTCCCAGGAAACGAATGCCGCCACCAAAACTCCATTTCCCTTCTCTAGCCGAATCATTATCGTCGTCGCTCAACACGCCGAGACAACGTTCATCGTCGTCGGAAAACATTCCGACCTTTCGCGAATCACTTTTACTTCAAAACCAACCGAATTCACCGATAGCACCGGACCCGAACATCGCATGGGGAAGAATCAGTCTCCACCGGTGCAAAACAGCACCGGCAATGGCTGTTTTAATGGATGCCATTAACAACCCTTCGATTCCCACGCCGAAGTTCGGGTCCGAATCGATCGTAAGACAAGCATTTATCCTTTTAGTATTGTACTTGTCGATGGGTGTCCTTATATATTGGTTCAATCGTCATGATTTCTTGGGTCCCAAGACACATCCTGTTGTTGATGCTATGTATTTCTGCATTGTCACTATGTGCACCATCGGTTTCGGTGACATTACCCCTAATAGCCCCGCTACGAAACTGTTCTCAATCTTGTTCGTGTTGGTTGGTTTCGGATTCATCGATATCTTGCTTAGCGGGATGGTTGGTTATGTGCTTGATTTGCAGGAGGAATATATGTTGAAAACTGTTCAACACGATGGAAATAGAAGGGATTTAGCAACATCTTATATAATTGATGTTAAAAAGGGGAGAATGAGGATAAGGTTGAAGGTTGGATTGGCATTGGGTGTTGTTGTTCTTTGTATTGGAATAGGTCTTGGTGTTATGCATTTTGTTGAGAGGCTTGGGTGGTTGGATTCTTTTTACCTCTCGGTCATGTCGGTTACGACCGTCGGGTACGGTGATAGGGCGTTCAAGACATTGCCTGGTCGGATTTTCGCTTCCATTTGGTTGCTTGTTTCGACCGTGGCTGTGGCTCGAGCGTTTCTGTATTTGGCCGAGGCTAGAGTTGCTAAGAGGCAGAGGAGGATGGCCAAGTGGATTCTTGGTCAGGACATGACTATCTCTCAGTTCCTTGCTGCTGATACCGACAACAACGGTTTCGTAAGGTATGCTGTCGTTATGAATTTTGGTTAATGCTCTAATTGTGCATCTCCTTGTTAAGTTTCGAGTAATCGTATGAGATTCATGTACGGATTCGGACACTTATCGTAGTTCATCCCCTTTCCCCAACAACTTGCTGTCTTTTTAGTTCATTAGCTGACATTTTTGATGTTTTGGAACCGATACCGAAGCTTGGCGAGTGTGAGGGCAATACTGTTCCGACAACTGCTCTCCATAGTACGATCTTCTGGATCGAATTACGATAATCATCTTCATTTTTATTACACTTTCCTTGACATGTTCAAAATCAGTACAATAATGTCTGGAATGGTACCTTTCTGAGGCCTAGAACAGATTACAGAACTGTGTTTTTATCTTATATTTGGACTATAGAGGAGCTTTGAGATACATTGATATTCGACATCTACTCTCCACTGTAAGATCTTCCTCTTCGAATTTCGATAGCCTTCTTCACTTTTTATTACCCTTTTCATGACATGTTCAAAAACAGTAGGATAATGTCCAGAATGGTATAGTTCCAAGGCCTAGAACAGATTACAGAACTGTGTGTTTTTTTTTTTAATGTATGAAGACCTTTGAGATACATTGATATGGTTTCAACATCTACTCTCCAGGGTACGGACTTCTCCATCTAATTACGATATCCATCTACTCTTTTCCTTACCCTTTTCATGACATGTTCAAAAACAGTAGGATAATGTCCCGAATGGTATCTTTCCGAGGACTAGAACAAATTACAGAACTGTGTGTTTCTTCTTACATATCAGGGCCTTTGAGATACATTATGGTACTGTGATTCAACCGTTTATTGAGGTGTTTGCGGTTGTAAGATTCTAATCTGTTTCTGATTATCTTTCTCGATGCTCACCGGATACAAAGCCTGATTTATTTGGCATCATATGTACTTACGATTTGCTTCTTAATGGGACTTTGAGTCCAAAAGTGTATGATAATGTATCAATGGTTGAAGTTCCTAACTTATTCTCAAATTTCCATTTTCATCTTCAGTGTTAATTCACTATCGAGTTTAATATTGGTTTATATATGCAGCAAATCCGAGTTTCTCATATACAAGCTCAAGGAACTAGGAAAGGTATCAGATAAAGACATTATGCAGATCTCCGAGAAATTTGACAGGCTCGATTCCGGCAAGTGCGGAAGGATAAGCCTTGAAGATCTTAAGAATAGCCATCGTTAGTACACAACTATCCTTGCCTAAAATCTTCATTACAATACAAATGAAGGTGCAATAGGAAGTCATAAGAAGACATTGAGTCATTGAACTTGAGCCGCTTCATACTTTGTAATCAAGGCAAGCATCGGTGTTTATACAAACCTTTATTCATGTCCCATTCAACCTTTCGAGCATCTGTGCCGATAAATCATCTGCTGTTCTAACTTAATGACTCTTTTTTTCTTTGTTTAGAGTTGAAACAGGCCAATGCATTGTTCAGCAACTTGACTTATATGGGTTGCCTTCTGTTGGTCAGATGTTTTGAAGAAATGGAATGGACAAATCTTCTTGCTGGTAGTATATATGTATGTAAGCTCATTGCTTTTAGTCTTTTCTGCTTTTCTCATATATACGTGTGTGTGTGTGTGTGTGTGTGTGTGTTGTATAACAATTATTGGTTACTTATATATATCAGATATCAGATGTTATGTTCTTCCTCCTTTGTCATTGGGATTTTTAGTTTTCTTAAATATCCGTATTTGAAACTTGTATGCTATATGTATTCGGATATGGTACGAAAGTATATGATTCTCCAAATATATGAAAAAATTAGTATATATTTTTCATATCCAACAGCTGCTCTGAATTCGGATAATGTAGTTGCTCCCACAACAGCTTGTTCAGCTATGTTCTTTGTTTCGAAAGGCAAAGTTGTTAGTATGATTAATATTTTAATGATTCCATCGTTTTGTGGTCGAGGTAAAAATAAAAAGTTTTGGGGACCAAAAAGGTAAAAAAATTGTGTTAAGTTGATTATTAATTTTTGAGAGGGACAAAAGGTAATTTACATTTAACTAAGGGTTAAATTGAATTAATAAATTATTAAAGTGACTAGAAGCATAATTGTCCATTTAGTTAAGAGGCTACATGCCAACACCTTAAATTCGTCGCTGCATGCTATGTTTTGAGTCAATTTTTATATAAAAACTTTCTATCGGTAAATATATAGTAACTAATAAATACATTATTGTGAATGGAGTACATTTCATGGCATGGCCAATTATTTACTTTTTAGTGAAAATATTCGCAACAAAAAGGATTAATTATTGGTATCGAATATAGATACTCAAAAAAGTAAAAACATTATTCGTGTTCATTAAGATCTAATATTGAATTAATTTAAAAAAATTACATACATATACAACTGTATTGATCTTAAAAACAACTGTGATGGATGTAAAATTAATTTGTTTATATTCTATAGTATTTAATTTATTGATTAACTAATTTATATCGATTATTATAAAGACTCATTATACGAATGATCCTCTCAATTTAATTTGTTCTATTTATAATAACACCAAGATTCAACATTTAATTTTATTTAAGAGATCTAATAATTTATCATATTAGACCAGCTGATTGTTGAAGATAAAAAATTACTTTAAATTTATAAGGATGTCCCTTACATAATTATATATGTAAAATAATGACAAATATATTATTCCATATGTCCCGCTCAATATGTCAATTACTTTTTAAAAGTCAAAATTTTTAAACTTTGATCATAATTATTTTAAATATTAAATTTTATAAAATATATATTTTTAAAATAATTGATTGAAGGTTTCTAAAAATATTTTTTTATATTTTTATTAATAATAAATTTAAAGTAATAGTGAGTCAAAGTTAATAATTTGACCCAAAAAAAGTTAATACTAAACATATTAAATGGGACGGAGGCTAGTTAGTCTTGTGCAATGAGATGCCAAATCCCTTAAGCAATATAAGAAGTTTGAATTGAATGAGTCGTTTTTATAATGAACATTTGCAATATTCAGTCCAATTAATTAATCGATAGATCAAATATTGTTAAATATACTAAAAAATATTATTAATATACATTATTAAAAAAGGGAGAAAAGTAGACTAGCATGTGTCATTGTCCTTTTATGCTCTTAAAATAATTAGTTGATTGAAAATAAGGAAAAAAACAATCAAGTAATATAATTATTGTTCCCCTGCCTTGCGTACAAGAATATATATAAGATCTTATAACTTATGTTATCGTATAATATAAAAATTTTAAATAAAATAAAATATATACAAATATATTGTAATTTTTTTTTGAAGAAAATATTGCAAAGGGCCTGATGCTGGTATTTAATCACTTCTGTTTCTGTTAGATTGTCAATTGTAAGCTTACCAAACCATACCATTCTTAGTTACCTAAATCAATATTAAAATTATGTTGAAAGAATAAATCAATTTTAAAACATTAAGAAGCCAAATAATAATAATAATAATAATAATAATAATAATAATAATAATACACTTATTCGTATCATTTAGTTTCAATCAACCCAAGAAAATATTAGCATAAAAATTAGGTAAGGCTCCTTTACAATATTATTATTTTAATAAATCTCACTAATTTTAAAAAATTATTTTTACAATACAACCGTTTAAAAAAAAAAACTGAAAAATTAAGTTTTAAAGAATAATAATTTTTGGGTAAAGTTCACAAATGATCATTCAACTTTGGTTAATTATTTAATTTGGTAACTAAACTTCCGATTGCTTCAATGTTATCATTAAACTTTAGGTTTTGCTTCAATTTGGCTACCGAGCCGTTAACAGTCGTTAAGTAGGTAACGTGACAGTTAGAAAAAATAGTGTAATTACACGTTTAATCCTTCACATTTACACATGTAAACAATTTAGTCCTAATTAAAAAAATAAACTTAATTCCAATATTTACAAATCATTTTAATTTGATCCTAATTTTAATTAAAAATAATTTAATATTTATTATACCAATAAGATGGTGACATGTGTCACTATTCGACAGGTGAAAAACTAAATAATGAAAATTGACTCAAAAGAAACTCAAACCCAGCAAAAGCAGCACCTAGAATGTGCAATAAGCATGACCACTGAGCCACAAGGTCTGTTTTTTGTTTAAAGTTAGCATGTTTTAGTTATAACATGTTTTAGTTATAACTTAATTTTTGACTCTTTACAGGCTTCTCATCATCTTCTTCTTCTTTTGGTAACGGTGACTCCTGTTCTGGGCTCACCTCAACAATGTACAATCACCAATCTAGATGCTCTCGTCCAATAGAGCCTGAACTTGCTGAAACGAATCCTGTAGAATTTTTGACTTCTCAATTACCTGAACTTGCTGCTGAAAGCCTTGCTGAAGTTTAGTTTGCCGATGGTTGTGACTTAAATCTGACTATTGAGATGCTGACTCAACATGAGGTCAGTGGTGCTTAATTTTTTCCAGTTAATTTCAGCAAGTTCAGGCTCTATTGGAACGAGAGCATCTAGATTGGTGATTGCACATCGTTGACGTGAGCCCGAAACAGGAGCCACCATTACCAGAAGAATGAAAAGAAGATGAATAGCCTTTGGAGAGCAAGAAATTAAATTATAATTAAACATGCTAACTTTTAACAAAAAGTAGACATTGGCTCGGTGGTAATGCTTATTGTACATTCTTTGGTGCTTCATTTGCTGGGTTCGAGTCTCCTGGAGGCAACGTTTATTATTTAGTTTTTTATCAATCGGATTCACCATCTAATTGGTGGAATAAATATTAAATTATTTTTAATTAAAATTAGGACCAAATTGAAATGATATATAAATATTGAGATTAAATTTTTTTTAATTAGGACTAAATTGATTATTTGTATAAATATATAGGACTAAATGTATTATTACACCATTTCAATAACCTACATATCACTTACTTAACGGCGATTAACGACTTAATGGCCAAATTAAATCAAAATTAAAAGTTTAATTATAATATTAAAGTAATTAAAAATTTAGTTACTAAATTTAATAATTGATAAAGTTTAGTGACAATTTATAAACTTTATCCTATTTTTTAAATGACATCTCTCCTATTAAAGAAATATTATCCCTATGCGTTTGTCTTAAGTTTGACAAATTTACTAATTTTCTTGACCAATTAGATGTCACTAATTTTGTAAACCGATTTTTTTAAAATAATTTCCTTTATTTTGTCCTAAAGCTTTGTATACAAAAAACAAACCAATCATTTTTTTGATAAATGAAAATTAAAATTTTATTATCAAGTGTATCGTTAAAAAAGTATAAAGTGTAAAAAAATCTCAAAGTTTGATTGAATAGTCACTTTAGTTTTTATTTTTAAGTAATTTAACTTCAACGTTTTATTTTGGGTCAAAATAATCTATTTACGGATGAAAATTGTTAAAAAAATTGATAATAAATAGTTTGAAATGACTTGACAGAATAATAAGTCAGCAAAAAAATTATTTTATATTTTATATAATTTTATAAAATTATTTTTTGTTTGATGTAACGTTTTTTAAGTTAACACATTTGTTTATATGACACTGTTATGTCAGTGTATACTATCATATAAATTTACTCTATCATTTCAAGTTATTTATCGTCAATTAATTGACAATTTTTATTGACAAATTGTATTTTATATAATTAAGTTGATTGACAAAATTAATATATCAATGATCAAATTAGAACATCTCCATAATTAAATGGTAATTTCTTTTAGTTTACCATTTATTTTTTTCTTAAATTTTGAATAATTTGTATTTCTCATTTTTTTTTCTTGAGATCTCACTGTCTTCTTCTCTCCAACATCGCATTTCCACAACTCCCGAAGCCAAAGCTGAAAGCAAAGTGGTAACCTCCCAACAACAGCTACAGCAGCAACAACCGTTGTTTTCAGAGAGTGAAAACGACGTCACATCTGAAACCTTTTCTTTACTCTTCAACCAAGCTGGCTGCTCGCTGGTAGATCCATTTCTTCCCCCATTCTGTTTCCGAATCTTCAATTTGGTTTCATTTCTTTTTGTTTTAAGGTGATCCTATTTATTTATGATCACCTCGTAGCTCAACTACTCTACTATATTCTTCGCCATTACTCTTTTCTCTCTCTCTCTCTGGTAATGTTTCTTTCTTCTTTTTTCTTCCATGTTGTCGGTCGTCGGTCGTCGTTCGTCGTTTTTTTACTGAAAATTTATGATTTTTTATTTTATTTTTACAGTTGAAGGAGGTTATTGTTTGATCCGGAGAAGAAATGGTGGTTTCTGGGCCAATTACGCCTGGACAGGTACGGTTTTGAATTGATTTGAAGTTTTTTATTGATTCAGTGTTGCTGCTTGAGTTTAAATTTAGTTTTTGAGATGAACATTGAGCTGACTTTTTTTTTTGGGTATGTGCGTAGCTTTTTGGTAGTATTGACTTTGTGAGATCTTGTACTTTTTTTGTTATTGAGATCTTGTACCTTTTTTTATGTTTTCCTTCTTATTTTACTCTGTCTCGTCTCGTTTCCCTTGTTTTCTCTCCGTTTCTGGGGTGTTTCCTTTCACCCACCGGTCGGCTCGTTTGTAGAGGCTCCTTCCCGGCACCGTTGGTCCCTTCCGGACCCTCTTGAGTGATGGGATTCTTTGGTTCGCAGTCGAGAAGAGATCTTTCCTTGTTTCATCCTCGTTTTTCAGGCGATTTGCACTCCGGCGCCTTGCCCTTTGCCGTGTCTCCAAGCTTCGTGATGCTCCTTATCTGTCCACGTTGTCGCTGTCTCTCGCTGCATCACCATGAATGCCCAGATGCTTCTGCGTAAGTAGAAATGACCATGCAGTTTTGAAGAGTGGATGCTGGCTTGTCTCTTTCTCAGTCCCTTTCTTTGGATCTCCTTGCTCTCTCCGCCTTGGAGTGGTTGCTGCCTCCTCTCGTTGTTGTGTGCTCTCCCTGTCTCTGTTGATGTCCTTTTATGTGTTTAAAAAGGCGCATCTGAGGCGCTAAGGCGAGTCGAGGGTAAAACGGCTAATTGGGTCTAGGCTAGGCGACCTCAATGAGGCGCAAAAGGCGTCTTTTTAAATTGTTTTTTGTTCTTTTTGTCTTTTTTTTTATTGGGTTTAACATACTAACTTAGGTCAAAGGTGAAGACCACACAAAAATAATATTAATTAAATGAAATTTAAATTAACGAGTTAATGTGTAATTTGAACTTAAAGTATAACACATGATATATACAAATATTAATTAAATTGGATCGAATTTAAATTCAAATTAATTTGGTTGAGTTTTAAAACACGAACTAAATTTAATTGTTTTGATACAATATTGCGTATTTAAGTTGATTTAAGTTTAAATTAATATTGAATTGACTTATTTCTATCATGATTTAATTTATGGATAATTATTTGATACACTGGTAGTTTCCACTAGCGTTTTAGTTTTAGGGTTTAGGTTTAGTAGTTTAGAGTTTAGTCATTGTGAATAGAATTTTGGGTTTAGGTTTAGAATTTAGTGTTTATAGGTTAAAACCTAAATCCTTAATATATTACCTTAAACCCTAACCTCTAAACCTAAATCTTAACTCTAGCTCCTAAATTCTAACAATTAAACCTTACACCCTAAATTGAGTCCATAAACCTAAAACTTCTTAGAAGAGTTTACAAAGATTTTTTGGAAAACATGTATATCTTTTATTTTTGTGTTTAAATAACTGTGTGCTTGGTTTTTTTTTTTTTACGGTCCTTTTTTTTTTCTTTGTTTGAAGAGATTTGTTAAGGCCTGTAGCCCCAGTTCTCTCTTTGACAGCTTAGTGAATGATTTAATGTATTATGGTTCATTGTGTTTAAATAATTGTGATAATACAATGTATTGTGGTTAATTGTGATTATATTAGTCTTGAGTTAGTTATTGGGAAAGTTTTTGAAAATTTACTTATATTTGATGGAATCAACTTATTTGCTTTTATTGCAGGAATCTTATTTTCATTCAACAATTTAGCTGCAATAGGGGTTTTTTTTTTTTTTCTTCTTTTATTGTTCTTTGACCATACCTATATGTGTATATTTGATTCCTGTATACCAACTTTAATTATGTCATTTGTTATTTTGCATGCATTGTTTTATCATTCTTTGAACTTTTTCGCTTATTTTTTTTGTTGTACACACTATTTTTGCCTGAAATACTTAACGAAGCATTTTTTAAAATTATGTTGCAGGTGTCTTTTCTGTTAGGAGTTATTCCTGTTTTCATTGCATGGATATATTCAGAGTTCTTAGAGTACAAGAAATCTGCATCTCATTCTAAAGTGTAAGAAAATGCTTCTCTTAGGAGTTAAAATGGATGCACAAATTTGATAAGGCTTGTATTCGTTGGATTTATTGACTTCAGTATTTGCTGATCCTAACTATGGAGTCTCAATTTTCAGCCATTCAGACAATAATCTGGTTGAATCAGGAGATGAGACAGTTAAAGATGATGATCGGGTTCTTTTGCTTGAAGGAGGTCTCACTAGATCAGCATCTGCTAAAGTCTATAGTTCAACCATCAAAACAAACTTGATTAGGTAGCTTTCTTTTTGTTTCAGTGTTGTAATGGAGTTTTCCACTATCAAACTCTTTACATTTATCTTACCATTTTTTTATGATTTTCCAGGTTTTTGACAATGGAAGACTCTTTTCTGCTGGAAAATCGAGCAATTTTGAGAGCAATGTTAGTCGTATGCAGAAATACACTTTTTTGTCAGATTTCTTTTTGTCTTATGTTTAACTATGCAATCTAATGCAGGGCTGAATTTGGTGCTATCCTAGTTTACTTCTATATATGTGACCGCACAAATTTACTAGGAGAATCTACCAAGGTGCTTTAGTACTTCTTGTTTTTGTTATTGATTGTAATTTGTTTTTCATGATTTTCTTCTTTCTTTTTATTTTTTCCCAAGTATACTATTGCATCTGCATACCTAATAGGGTTTTGATTTTCATTTTTATATGTAATCATATTTTTTTAGTGCTTTCTGGTCATGATCTCATCTGTACTTTCTTGTCAGTCTTTATTCCTTTCCACTTCCCTATGGAAAAAAGAAGATTTAATCTGGGTTCCCTGGTTTTGTAAAAGCTCTTCAAGTAAATTTCACATTCCAGTACCTACAGAGCTCATTGTTTTTCTTATTTTCCTTCTAGGTGAATGTTATTTGTATAAACAATCTTATTTCTTACCTTTGTACTTACATCCTTCCTTGAGTACTCAACTTTGGGAGGATATTAATCTGTAATATGCTGTTTGTGAACACCATGTCTGTTTGCTAATAGTTCAATGTACATAAATGCAATGCATTGCATAAAAGGCTGAAATTATTTTCTTCTCTTGTGGTTGGGAATGATGGCTAAGTTTTTCTCTCTTTATATGGTTTAAAGTGGCTTTATATTTGAGGTTGAGTGCTTTGTTTTCACATGTTGATGAACACTGCAGGGAATTATTTATCTATTTTATATTATTTCTTATGTGTGTTTCATCATGCAGAAGTACAACCGTGACCTTTTCCTCTTCCTCTACGCTATTCTCATCATAGTTTCAGCAATGACTTCTTTGACGAAACATAATGATAAATCAGCATTCTCTGGAAAGGCCATGCAGTACCTTAGTAGGCATCAGACTGAAGAATGGAAAGGATGGATGCAGGTGAGTGTTTATTGTTAGATGTTCTTTAGATCTGCACTGATTTGACACTGGCCAATTTCTATCTCTATCAGATTACGAGATTGCTTGTGTTTGCTGTTCCATTGGAATCCATGCTATCCACTGACCTTTTCTTCTACACCAAAAGTTTTTTTTTTTTTTTTTTTTTTGAGTTTTATCAACTAAACTTACATGTCTATTTTGATTTTACAGGTCCTATTTCTAATGTACCATTACTTTGCTGCAACGGAGATATATAATGCAATTCGTATCTTCATTGCTGCATATGTTTGGATGACTGGATTTGGCAACTTCTCATACTATTATATTAGAAAGGATTTTAGTTTAGCACGTTTTACCCAGGTAATATTCTCTCTTTGAGCTATGATGCCATATCAGCACTCCAGTTGTGTAGTTCATATTTTTTTTACCTGCCTATGAATCTGAGATCCTTGAATAATTTGATGCAGATGATGTGGCGACTAAACTTCTTTGTAGCATTTTGTTGCATTGTTCTCAACAATGACTATATGCTTTACTACATCTGCCCAATGCACACGCTTTTCACCCTGATGGTGTATGGAGCTCTTGGGATTTTCAACAAGTATAATGAGAAACCTTCAGTGATGGCCATGAAAATTCTTGCATGCTTTCTCACAGTTATCTTTATTTGGGAAGTTCCTGGAGTTTTTGAAATATTCTGGAGTCCATTGGCTTTCCTTTTAGGTCAGCAACCTACCTACTTTCTTCTACATTTTATCTGAAGCTTAGAAAGTTCATGTCCGTATATTCAGCTCCCTTTTGATATGCTTCTAAATCTTTTTCTTTAATATTTTTTATTTATATTTTAAGTTCACATGAAAACATGCAAAGTTGAATTAATTTTTAATTTTATTCTTCTTGGCTTCGATATCTTATAGCTGTTTGCTTATATCATCTCTTTTTCTCCCTTCAAATGGCAGGTTACACGGATCCGGCAAAACCTGATCTCCCTCGGTTGCATGAGTGGCATTTTAGATCTGGTCTTGACCGCTATATATGGATAATCGGAATGCTATATGCCTACTATCATCCCAATGTAAGTTGTTAAAACTTTTATTTACCTGAAACTCATGTCTCTTGATACACAAGTAACAATCTCATTACAATGTTTTGAATCTTAGGTCGAGAAATGGATGGAAAAGTTGGAGGAATGTGAACCCAAGAAAATTTTCTCAATCAAAGCAAGCATTATTGCGATTTCGCTATTTGTAAGTTGCCTGATCTTTTGATCGATATTATTTCGATTATGCTTTTCGGTTTTTGGTGGAAGCTTCTTTGTTTATTTTCTTAAATGCTTCAGGTTGGCTATATGTGGTACGAATATATCTACAAGCTGGACAAGGTTACATACAACAAATACCATCCATACACATCTTGGATTCCCATAACGTGCGTATTAAGGATTTCTTTTCGTAATTTTCTTCGGAATACTTAAGGAACTTTATGTGAATGCACATAATATATCTTTTAAATTGAATCGCTTTAGTTCGATTTCCGGGATCTGACTAGCTTCTTCTCTGATTTCTTTTGATTCTGATTCCAGCGTCTACATTTGCTTGAGGAATTGTACCCAGCAGCTTAGGAATTACTCTTTGACGCTCTTTGCGTATGTCTCTGGACTATAACTAATTCATTCAACCCCTTCCCTCCTTACAAGATTGTGGATTATTTATTTGCACTTAACCTAATTATGCTACATTTCCATGCTTCCCAGGTGGCTCGGCAAGATAACTCTCGAGACGTACATTTCCCAGTTTCATATCTGGTTGAGGCTTGTGACCCGATTAAAGTTTTGTCATTTAAATGTGTTCCTCAAATTTGATATCTATGAAATGGTCTGGTAGTGAAATAGCTTAACCTCGATTCCGGAATCTATGAACCATACGAAGCATTTCATACATGCAGATCAGACATGCCTAACGGGCAACCCAAATGGCTTCTTTCATTTATCCCGGAATATCCTCTGCTCAACTTCATGCTCACAACTGCCATTTATGTCTTGGTAAGAAAGTTTTCTCCACCCTACCTGTATTTTGCCAACAGTTCAATTTGTTCATCGGCCATTCATCTTGCCCTTCTGCAGGTATCTCATCGACTATTTGAATTAACAAATACACTCAAGTCCGCTTTCATACCCACGAAAGACAACCGACGACTGCTATATAATTTCATAGCCGGAGTAGCAATTTCCCTGTGTTTGTACTGCACCTCACTTGTTCTTCTTCAGATTCCTCATTCAACTGTAAGCTCCTATTCCTGACGAAGCATTAACTAATTTCTCGATACCGTGTAGCTTCTTCCGAACAAGAGTTTATACTATGTTCTTAACCCGTGTATATTGATTTCACCATCACAGGCCTGAGAAAACATGATCGTTGAGTTAGACCAAGCTTTTACATGTAACATATGAGAAAAATGCATATAGTTGGAACAAAATAAAAAAAATATGTTTCCAACGATTATGAGTACAAATAGCCTCGATTTTTCCGTCCGATGAGCTGAAACTAGGGAATTTTGGCTTTGGATCAGGGACATCGATGATACGGAACAGGCAGGCAGGCAACTTAGAGGAAGTAAATCTTCTGTTCTTTTACATTCTGCTGTAACATTGCAAAAACACTTGCATATATTGTGTTTCCTTTTGTATTTTTTGGGGGTCTTTCATTGATGAAAATGTAGATTCTTTGTGACATGTTTCGAGACCCAATACTAAATGCAATTTTTCTTGTTGTGAGGAAAAATAAAAAGGAATTAGGGTTAATAATTGAATCCAATATTCATTCAATTGTTATTTCACATTCTAGAATAAAAACTTAAATCAAATTTGTTTGGTCAGGTTGATTAAACTGAGAAACGATGTTTTGTTCTGTATTGCGATTATACGAAAATTGAGTCTAAAACACCAACTGAATCTTAGTTTAATAAGTATCTTATAAAATCTAGTGTTTGACTGTGTTCAAACGTAATTATTTTTAATTTAAGGGTTTGAGGGATTATCACAATGATTGTAGATATTTAAAATATGAATTTTTAATGTAAATCTATTTTAGACTTATTTTCAGTTTAACCTTTAAACTATATCTTTTTCATAATTTAACTTTTCACATATCACCCATTAATTGAATAGTCATTTTTAACGGCATCACATGTTGCCGGAACAAAACTTTAAAGGCCAAAATACAAAAGAAAAATAAGGGTCAAAATGGGAATCAGGTCATACTTCAGGAGCCAAATTGTCTTTTTCTTTTGCACATGGGCTAAATTGTCTATTAAGCCATTATTTTTTTATTGAATATTAAGCCAGCACCGTTCATTTTTTGGGGGGGGGGTGAAGTTTAAGCATCGTTCATTGGTTTCCTCAAATTCCAAATTAAAATTCATGTTTAATTAATGAATGTAAATCTCGGCATTTTCTCCTAAAAGTTCTAAGCTTTATATATAAATGCCACACACAAATGGAAGTAATATCATTCACTCACACCAAAACTTCCCGTGCTAACACATCCCATCACCATTCATCACATCTTGAACCAGAAAAGAAACAGTGGATACCCACAATCCTCGACCGTCAGATTCGGATTAGTGTCCAAAAACACTCACACCGAAACAAAAACCAGCAAATAATTTATAATCATCGTCCGTCTGATTCAGATTCAACGAGAAGACTCCCCGTAGTCCACTCGTCAGATATAATCGCAGCATTTTCAAATATTATTATTTTAATTATTTATTTTCCCATTTTTTTTAAATTGTGCTAAGCTTCCAGTTCGAGAAATCAACTTGACGTTGATCCTAAGAAAACGGTTATTCTTTTAACTATTTAAATTTTGAACTTTTTTCCTCTCATTTTCTCGCGTTCCAAACAAAAGTAGGAATTTAATGGAAAAAATAATGGCTGCGAAGTGCTCGGTTTGCTTTTTCAGCTATGGATTAAACGGTTTGAATAAAAATAATAGCAATAACGATGTTGATAGTCGGAAGAAGAATTTGAATCCGAGGCTATTGTTCTTGCCTTCTCGTCGCTTACTTCCAGTTTCCTGTAAAATACAGCACCGGAACCTCAGGTGCTTTTCTTTTGTTTCCATATCATGTCTTTTTTTTTTTACTTAAACTTCATAGTTTTTTATTTAATTTCTTAATTTGAAAAATGATCGATTTTGTTTTTAGCTGTTGAATTTGTTTCTGAGAATTTTTTGATTGAAGAGAAGCTTTTTTGGCCTTAATTTAGCAAAAAGTAGACATTCCTCTCTAGAATTTGATTTCGCAATGCATATCTATAAGAGTGTCGCATGATTAGTTTTTTTCCCCCTTTAAATGCCAATAAAGAAGAAAAATGTTTGTGTAATTATGTTAGTAAACGAGTTTAAGTAATAATATCGTGATAATCTGCTGTTTCATGAACAACTCAATGTCAATTTTTACATCTTATAAATATGTTATTAATAACTTGAAGATGAATTGTGATATTTGATGTGATGCTACTGATATATGATCACCTTGTTTTGATGCTTGTATTGATATACATACATATGCAGTTCACATTATAAAATACAACAAGGGAAGAAACCTACTTTTGAGTGGATTCGAACAAGAGCAAAGTTGAGGCCGAATAGCGATGATGAATCCGAACCTGAACATTCTGTTCCTAGTAATGGAGATATGGAGCATATTGTTAATCATGGGAAAACTTTTGAAGACGATGTTAACACTACGGTAGGTGTGGAGCATATCAATGAAAAGAGTTCCAGCACATTATCTGCCTCTGCCGTTGAGGCTAACAGAGATGTAGAGCATGCTGATGAACAGATGGCTCTAACAAAAGCTTTGGTACTTTAATTTACTGATAAGCTTCTAGTTAATCTGGATGCAGATTATGTTGTTTGCTGCTGTTTCTTTCTCTTTTCCATATATGATATATAGATATTTTAATTTGATTTGTTTATCTTTGTGAGCATTTCCAAGAATGAAGTGGGAAGAATACATTTGCCATTGTTTAATTTTTGTGTTCCAGCGATTATTGTAATTATGCGTCCTCAATTTTGGCGAATCAATGCCAGAATCGAGGCAGCATACGGAACAATTAAATCTTTTTCGAAGTTTGTTAATTAGGATTTTGATGAACTTTCTAAATAGAAAAATCGCCATTATGGATGTTTCTTTTTAGCAGTTCAGATGTTTCATAATCTTACTGTCCAAGAAGTGTTTCAAGTCCTTGTTGTTACATTCTCTGGTTGATAGTGATGCATTTTTTATAATGTTAATTCCCGTTTAGGTTAGATTTATGGATATATCGTCTTGGAACTATAAGATATACGTAGTCACCTTCTTCTGTTTTCTTCAGAGGAAAAATTTTAACTCAAGGTTTAAAAAATGCTGATAAGCCATTCTGTTTTGCAGGCCATAAACGGAGAGCATCTCTCAGGTGTTCAACCAGAGGACCTTATAGCCATGATAAAAACTGCAGAGAGAAGTAGGATTCATTGCTGTTGAGACTTCTTGAATTTATTTTTATATAGTAGTCATTTTGGAATCCTAATTTTTATTAAGGGGATATATGTGCTAATGATTGTGTATGTATGTTTCTAAATATGTAGATATCCTTCTTCTCAATCAAGCTCGGGTTCATGCACTAGAAGATCTTCATAAGATTCTCAGTGAGAAGGAGACATTGCAAAGTGAAATTAACAGTTTGGAAATGAGATTGGCCGAAGCTGATGCACAGATTAAAGTTGCTTCTGAAGAAAAGGTGCACATAGAACAACTTGAAGGTCAGTTAGAGAAGTTGCGAAATTCATTGATTAATAGGAGTGGTTCTGGGAAAAGTGAGCTCGAATTGTATGAGAATCAAAACAAAATGTCTAATGAGGAAGCACTTTTAGAGCGTGATGGTCATGTTCATTCTCTTAGAAAGGAGGTTGATTCATTGAGAACTGAGAATCTAGCCCTAAAAGATGACATCCAAGTGCTTAAGTCAATGCTTAGCAATTTGAAGAACACTGATGAACGCATGGTAACATTGGAAAATGAACGCTCTTTTCTAGAGTCCACTATGAAGGAGTTGGAGTCTAAATTGTCAGTTTCTCAGCAAGAGTCTTCAAATATTTCTACTCTAAAGGTTGAATGCAAGGACCTATGGGAAAAGGTAGAAAATTTACAACTCTTGCTGGATAAGGCAACTAAACAGGCTGATCAAGCCTTTTTAGTGTTACAGCAAAACCAGGATCTTCGAAAGAAAGTTGATAAATTGGAAGAATCTTTTGGAGCGGCTAATGTCTTTAAGGTCTCATCTGAGAAAATCCAACAATATAATATACTTATGCAGCAGAAGATAAAACTGCTAGAGGAGCGTCTTCAAAAGTCTGATCAAGAGATATATTCATATGTCCAATTATATCAAGAATCTATAAAGGAATTTCAGAACACCCTTAATAGTTTGAAAGAAGAAAGCAAGAAAGGGACATTAGATGGACCAGTTGATGTTATGCCTTGGGAATTTTGGAGCCGTTTATTGCTTACTATTGATGGTTGGGCACTTGAGAAGAAATTATCAAACAATGATGCATTGCTGTTGAGAGAAATGGCGTGGAAGAGGGATCGTCGCATTTGTGATGCGTATGCGGCATGCAAAGAAACGACGGAGGATGAAGTTATATCTACATTTCTCCGGTTGACATCATCACAACCTAGGTACTGATCTTTAACCAGTCAATTTTACTGCATTACTTCTGTTTTTTTTCTTCAAAAAAAGGAATAAAAACCTAACACTTTTCTATTTTGTTGATCTTTAGTCCCGGGTTGCATATCGTTCATATAGCTGCTGAGATGGCACCAGTTGCTAAGGTAAGTCTTAGCCCCTAATTTTTGCTTCTCTCTTGGGTAATTGTTGATGCATGTACATTATAAGATGTCTAATCCTTTTTAGTGTTTTCTTTTTTTAACTTGGAACACTTAATCCACCTCCATTTCTTATGTTGCGTCCCCATTGAAAATTGCATGCTAATATATAAGTTAGAGGAACATTTTCACATTTTGCATTTCAGATGTTCTGTGATCTTGTCCTTATTATGCTTGCTTGCAGCTGTTTTTTTCCTTGTCCTGTGTTTTTTTTTCATGTTCACCAGTGCATTCTCCTGTGATTATACTTGCTGCTGTAATGATTGGTATGCATTCCTGGTTACTATATTAGTGGGTTCTTATTAATCTTAACGGATAGAACTGCAACCTACATGGCTGCATAGCTTACTTTTCTATCATTTATGCAAGTCCAGTGGTGATTTTATTTTATTTCTGCATTATATTTTCCTTTTTTGTTACTGATTCACCCTTTGATCAGTGAATAAGAAAATCTATTTTTCATGGTAATGATATCCTGTTCTTTGTTATATTTGTTTTTTTATCTGTTTAAGAAAGTAATCTCCAAGCATCTTATATTGTAAAATGGGTATCCAATAATTGGTTTGTTTGTTTTTTTTTAAACTCTAATGTTATTCTTCTGTCACATTTTTACATGTTTGTTTGGAGGATTAATTATTTTGTTTCTTTCTTTTTTCAATTGTTTCTATAATTATATATTTTTAATTTAATTATTTTTTTATCAGGTTGGTGGTTTGGGAGATGTTGTGACTGGTCTTGGTAAAGCATTACAGAAGAGAGGACACCTTGTGGAGATTGTTCTTCCAAAATACGATTGTATGCAATATGACCGTATTCGTGATTTAAGGGTATGCTAGCGTAGGGGAGATTTGACGAGTACTAATTATCATAGGTCAATGTATGATTATGATGATTTTAATTTTTTGAACAGGCCTTAGATGCAACGGTGCACTCATATTTTGATGGTAAACTATTCCAAAATAATGTTTGGACTGGTACTGTTGAAGGTGAAAATTATTTTCCTTTCTCTTCCACTTGCATGCCACGTTATTAGCTTTGCATTCTGAACGTGGGATTTAATTCACAGGTCTTCCTGTTTATTTTATTGAGCCACATCATCCCAACAGGTTCTTTTGGAGAGGCCAATATTACGGAGAGCATGATGATTTCAAACGTTTTTCATTTTTCAGTCGTGCAGCACTTGAGTTGCTTCTTCAAGCTGGAAAGAAACCAGACATAATTCACTGCCATGATTGGCAGACGGCTTTTGTTGTATGACATTCAACCTCATGTTTCTTTTGGCACTGGATTTGTTGTTCTGCTGCACTGAAGTTTTTTGCACTACTTTCTTAGGCACCACTTTATTGGGACTTGTATGCTCCTAAAGGTCTGAATTCGGCTCGAATATGTTTTACTTGCCACAATTTTGAGTACCAAGGGACTGCGCCTGTTTCAGAATTGGCATCATGTGGTCTGGATGTCCACCAGCTAAACAGACCCGATAGAATGCAGGATAACTCGGCACATGATAGGGTCAATCCTATTAAGGTGCTGCAGTAACTATTTTGTCTATGACAAATATATGTAGTTTTTTAACGTATAAAATTCATTTCTACTCTTCTTCTAATTTCCCTTATTTTCAGGGAGCAATTGTGTTCTCTAACATAGTGACAACTGTTTCACCTACTTATGGACAAGAGGTTCGAACTGCCAAGGTATGAATATTTTGTAGCTTTTCAGCGAACAACTTGGTCTGCTTTTCTAGTTTTGAGGTTAATTACAAACATACTCCTTTTTTTTTTCCTTTAAAGGGAGGAAGAGGCCTCCATTCAACACTTAATTTTTACTCAAATAAGTTCTTGGGAATCTTAAATGGGATCGATACCGAATCTTGGAATCCTGCCACCGATATGTTTCTCAAAGTACAGTATAGCGCTAATGATCTTCAAGGAAAAGAAGAAAATAAAGATTCCATGAGAAGGCTTCTGGGGCTTTCTTCTGCTGATGATTGTACGCCACTGGTAATTTTATTTCTTAAGTCTTTTTCATGGAAAGCTAAGGTATCTAGTCTGGTTCATAGCAAATTATAAACTTTTGAGCCTATGCTGTGAATACCCGATCACCTTCTGTTTCTGATGAAATTGCATCAAAGGAGTTTGCTTTTATTTGTTGACCGACTCTTTATTAGTTAATGCAACTCATGAATTCTAACTTCTGTCTTTTATTTACTGTCAAATAGGTGGGCTGTATTACGAGATTGGTACCACAAAAGGGCGTGCATCTAATTAGACATGCCATTTATCGGACATTGGAAATGGGGGGTCAGTTTGTGCTTCTTGGTTCAAGTCCAGTTCCTCACATTCAGGTAAATATCTACTGTTGTTTTTGTCTATGTGAATGTAATGATAGACAATAAATACGGATCTCATTTTTAAACAAATTAGTTTCGTTTTTTCTTCCTTGTGAAGGTTAATTCTGCCATCATATCCTTTTTTGTTATATTAAAGTTTCTTTAAACTATCTTCCGTGAAAAGTTCTTTAATACATATGATGGTATCAAATCTGTTATTGTTGACCAATATCGAAAGGAAAATAATTTCATTTCCGCTTTTAAATCTTTTAGAAGCTAATGAGTCCATGAATGAAAAAGGCATATAGTGCATACATCTGTGTCACCGTTACGTTGAACCTGGATGGGTTTCAAGGGTTCAATTTGTTGTAGTCAATAGGAATTACTTATAGGGATTATAGCATGCATCAGAACTACCCAAAAGCCTCTTTGATCAGGAAAAGATTGAAGCAATTTTGTCCGCATATTGTTTTATATATACCATACTTTCATAATAATATGCATTAAAATGGAGATGCTGATTAATGGTTTATAAATACTACACATGAGAAAGCACTAAGAGCATTAAAAGCTCCTTCCAGGCTTCTTTCATCCATCGAACAAAGATGGTCCTTGTTTTATTTTAAGTTAGATCGATTTCCTGTTCCATCTATTATTGACACCATTAGTAGAGTGTGATTCTTTATGTATTTTATATTGATTCTTTTGCAGAGGGAGTTTGAGGGTATTGCGAATCAATTTCAAAATCACGAACACATCCGTTTAATATTAAAATATGACGAGACTCTTTCTCGTTACATTTATGCAGCATCTGACATGTTCATAATTCCATCTATTTTTGAGCCTTGTGGCCTTACACAGGTATGGTTCAAACTTCAGCTTCAGTAATAGTGACGGAACCACGTTGGAGATGGGAGGGGCCATCGCACACAATTTTTTCTGGTTCCGTCCCTCTCATAATTTCATCATGGTTCCGTCCCTGTTTAGTAATCTTGTTGAATGGAAAACTAGACTGAAACATGCTTACGTATGCTTGTTACCATTAACCATATTACATCCAAGCCTCCGTTTAAGTTTCCCTTTCCTGTTCTTGTACCAGATGATAGCAATGAGATACGGCTCTGTTCCGATTGTGAGAAAAACTGGTGGTCTAAATGACAGGTGAACTACTTTACCTTAATTATCGATGGTAATTCTCTAACATGAAGTTACTTGTCTGTAAAATCCTAACCTTATTCCTATTCTTATTATTTTCTGTAGCGTTTTCGATGTTGACGACGACACGATACCTTACCAACATCGAAATGGTTTTACATTTATGACTGCTGATGAACAGGTAATCATAATTATGTTATTGTTGAGATGCAATTAACCAGCATTCCGAGTTCATTAATTAGTTTTGATTATTCTAGCATCACGCATCACCCTCTTTTTCTGTCAGATAATGCAGTTTCACTTTTCATTATAACTTGTTTGTCTCTCAATCGTACTTTATCATGATGTGGAAAAACTGATAGGGACTAGACGGTGCGATGGAGCATGCATTTAATCTGTACAAATCCGACAAGGAGAGTTGGCAACAACTTGTCCGAAAGGTCATGAATATAGATTTCAGCTGGGAGTCTTCAGCATCACAATATGAGGAACTTTACACGAGATCCGTCGCCAGAGCAAGGGCATCTGCAAGTCACACTTAAGGTTCAGTCCCAAAGGTTTTTGTTTTCTCGTTCGAGGGAGTCTAATATTTATCGACGTTGATTATAAGAGAAGATTATCCATATATTTACTGCTAACAGTTCAAAAGTATACTTACAGCTGAAGATGACAGTAGAGTTGAAGTTGAATTGGTGAATTCTTTTTTCCCTTTTGTAATATTAAACCACACCATTCATACTGTTGATAAAGCTTTAGGTATTTATGTAACATATATATATATATATATATATTCGGGAATTTAAACACCCCCCTTTTTTAATCTAAGTTTTTAGTTTATTATTCTTTGATCATTTTCTTTTGGTCAAATTGCGGTTGCGGTCCCTCTATGATGTTCAAATTTGGAATTTAAAATCCCACTTCAGTTTTTGACAACATTACTATTCTTCATCAAAGTTTGCATTCAAAAGCAAATCAATATGAACTTAGTATGCATACATGATAGTAAGCAAATTTGGAGAGAAAATACTAACAATATCAACTGTTAGGCAAGAATTTTTAAATCATACAAGTAAAAGAGTTTAATTTTTAACTTTTAAATAAATAGATTAAATCACCAATTTTGTAAAAAATGCAAGGACTGACGATATATTTTGACTTTTTAAAGGAGTGTTTTTAAGGGGAAAATAAGAAAATAGTTGGCTGCGTTAATTCTAAATGTGGCAATCGAGTCGTTCGGTTCGGGTTGCTTTCGGTTCAGGTTCGATTCGGGTCGTATTTGGGTTTGAATCGGTCGGGTCTATGGTATTTCGGGTCGGGTCAATATCGGATCGGTTGATTTTTGGGTCCGGTCAATATCGGGTCGGTTGACTTTTTAGTTCGGGTTAATATTAGGTCGGTTGACTTTTTGGTTCGGGTTAATATCGAATTGGTCGGCTTTCGGGTCGGGTCAATATTGGGTCAGTTGATTTTTCGGGTCAGGTCAATATCGGATCGGTTGATTTTTCGGGTCGGGTCAATATCGGATCGGTTAACTTTTTAGGTCGAGTCAATATCGGATCAGTTGACTTTTCGAGTCGGGTTAACATCAGATCAGTTGAATTTTTTGGGTCGGGTCAATCTTTAGATGTTTTGGGCAATTCGAGTTGATTTGGGTATTTGCCCAAAGTGTATATATAATTATTTATATATTTTTGTAAAAAATGTGTTTTTTGTCAATCTTATCATGTAGGCTCAATTTTAACTCTTAATTGTTCAATGTTTCAAATTCAATCAATATTAAAGGATGTCAATTTGATCCAATTGAACCTATAAGGCGTGTTAGAACTTAGAAGTTATAACTTGAATTCCGTAATGTGACCATTATCGAGTTTTAACTAGCTATTTTCTATTTTTTAAAATAAAATTTTATATTAATTCTAAAACCAAATTAACTTAACAAAATTAGAATTGAACTATGTAGAAATTATTTAATAAAAACTTAATTTTATCATATTTATTTATTTATTTATTTACTTATGAATAAAATTAATTTAAGTATATTTTAATTGTTAGACATTTAATTGAGTATTTAAATTTTTTCCTCCATTTTAGGCTTAGAGAAGTTTTTAATAAGGCACGTGATGGTATTTCTTGTATGATTTTCTCATTGGAATAAAATCATATGGCTGATAAAAAAACCCATGAATTAAATAAATGGCCAAATCAAATAAACAAATATATATATAAGTTGGCAATAATTATAATTACCAAGGGCAAACTTTTAAAAACAATCCATGCAATTAATGGCAAATAACCTAAATTTCATACTTTCAAACATACATATATATATACATCATGTAAAACATCTTTATACTGAAACAGTTCATACTCCAATATACTTTATAACATTCCTGGTATACTGCCACTTTAAAAAAATTTCATCAAATAACTTTGTCATGCATTTGTCATGCTATAAAACATATATAAGCATGAAAATGTATCATAATCTTTAAATCATTAAAATAAAATATCATGCTAAAATTCATGTCATGCTTTATAAAAGTAAATCTTTACTTTTAAAAATGCATGTTAACAAACATACAAGTTGAATCATGTATGCACTCACCTTAGCCTTGCAAAGATTTCCTTCACTATTCGATACCAATCTCGAATTAGTTTTTTTTCCGGTCTACTAATACAACCTCGATCTTTATCGGTATCTACAATAAAATAACATATATCATTTCAAAGTATATGTTAGAATATACTTGATCCATATAAAATAATGGAAAGTAAATAAATAACTATCCATTATTTACAAAAATTGATTCAATAAAACCTTCTATATTCGAATCAATATTTCTCATACTTTTCTTTAAATTTCCAACTTTTCCCAAAATTTACATTTTAGTCCCTAAGGACACTTTTAAGCTTCCAACCACCAATTTCAAGCCAAATCCTTGCATTTATCATCATTTACACTTTAGGACCTAAACTTTAAAAATTCACAACTTGGTCCTTATAATTTCCGAAAATTCCAAATTGGTCCCAAAGTTAGAATAAACTTCAAAATCAACACCCAAATCACTTAACTTGATTTTTCAACCCAATATACTTCAAAAACAAGCTTAACAACCAAGTCCCTAAACTTTCCAAAATTTACATTTTGATCCCTAATGTCAAATAATTATGGATTTTCATTCTAATCACCTTATATCATCATTTTAAACCATTCTTTCTTCATTCACAACTTAAAACTCCAAACTTGACATAAACCCTAATTTTCCATAATTCAAGAACATAGGTATTTCTTCATTCTAACAACACAAATAAGCTTGTATAACATCAAACTCATCATTTCCATCATTAAAATAAATTTTGACATAATTTCCCCTAAACTTTCATCATAGCCAAATGGTCTTCAACCATTATTTCTTGAGTTTTTCATCACTTGAATCATAGAAACAACAACACAAGCATATTTCCAACATGAAAAACCAATAAAACTCAAGAAATCAACATGCTCTTCATCCAACCAAATCTCCAAACTTCAACTTATAGACATGGAAACTAAGTTAAAATTATACCAAAAGATAGAGAATTTAATGAAGATTAAATTCCTATCTCATGTCTCAAACCTAAAACCAACCATGGAAGCTCAAAAATCAAATTGAAATTTCCCCCTTACCTTGTTTGAGCAATTCGGCAGCCTTGCTAAAGGTTGAAGATGATTTTTTTCCTAATTTTGGTCTTTAATTATTCCAAATGGCATATTATACACCATTTTAAATAAAAAAATCTTAATAGTCAAAAGACCATAATAGCCTTGAATTATGACCAATCATCTTCCAACACCTATATTATTTTATCCAAAAATAATCAATTACTTTAATAAAATAAGGGTGAAAAGTCCTAATTATCCTCCAACTAATTTAATATTCACCAATTAACTATTCTTGTAAAAATCCAACTAATTTAGTTAAAATCCAACCAAACCATAATATAATATTTCAAAATAATATTCTATGACTTTTCCATAGCATTTTGGATCAATCTCTAAAATTTGATTCGATATGTTTTCCCGATATTCATAAAATACTTCTACTGCGATTTTCCTTCATCGATAATCCATACGAATCTTCTCTACTCTTCCTGAATCCAAAATATCAATCTAAATCGATTAAAATCACTTTTATGTAATCTTCCCATAGGTCACCCATCTTAAAATTTCTCTGGCCTGAACACGCTTAACAATTATATTCGATCCAATTTCAGTACCTTTTCCCCATCTTAAATCTAAAAATCGATATCAAGGTACTTAATTTGATCTAATTCATACTTATATTGAATAAAATTACTAAATAAAATTAGTTATTGGGGAAATTACCATATTGATCCCTGAACTTTTCCTAACCTTTCACTTTAGCCACCAAACTTTGAAACTTTACGTTTTAGTCACTGAACTAAAACTACCAACTTTTAATTCCTTGCATTTTAGTCACTAAGCTAATATTGGGGTATTACATATATATATATATTATTTTATTTTATTAAAATATATATAATGTATTTTGTCTTTAAATTGGTATGTTTTTGTTTTAATTGGAATAGTACTTCTAAATCTTAATTAATTCAAATAAATTAAATAAAAGACCAAATCAAATAAACAAGTATATATATATATATATATGAAAAATTTGGAAGTTAGATATCAATTTTTTACTCCAACATATATATATATGTATATTATTTTATTAAAATATATATGATGTACTTTAACTTTAAATTGTATATTTTTGTTTTAATTGGAATAGTACTCCCAATTAGTTCAATGTCTCTCTATTTCTCTCTATAAATAGATATGTTTGGTTTTATTGTTTTACATCCTGAAAAATTCTCACAAATCCTAAGGCATATACTAGAGTAGAGAGAAATTTTTTGGAATTATTTAGTATTTTCAATAAGAGAATTTATTGCAAAATAATCATTGCGGTTATTTAGAATTTTCAATAAGATATTTGGTTTGAATCGTAAATCTAGAAGAAGTTCGGGTCATTCAGAACAATTCGAAGACTTGCAAGAAGATTTGCGTCAAAGCATCAAATTCTTAAATACACATGTAATAGATGATTGATTATATATATAGTATTACATATCATGTTTGATTTTTTAAAATAATTTTTTTAAAAGCTTCCACAATGTCTTTTCTAATTTTTTAAACAAAGACTAACACTATGTATTTTACAAAAAAATACAAATATATTAAATCACGTTCTAGAGTTACTTCACGACTATGTGATAATCTATTATTTTTTTTAACTTGCGTTATCTTAAGTCCTCATAATTAGATCTATTTATCATTCGGTTTATGTTCTTTGTTTTGACAGTTATGAAATCAAATGCTAATGCATGTGGGGATCAAGTTGATACTAGCAACGTTTTAGTACCGGGATCACAACCTGTTTCAAAGAGACAAAGTAAGTTTGACAACATTTTTCCTGTATTGACTCAACACAAATTAAGGATGGAAAAAAGAGGGCACTTTGTAAGTATTGCAAAATTGCTTCGTTCATATGTAACTCACATTATGAAACCTCTAATGTTCAAAAACATATTGAAAAAAGTAAACACTATATTGCATATAGGGATAGTTTGAGAGCAGATGAAGAAGAACTAGAAAATCATGTTTATGACCAAAAGGTTTATAGAAAGTTGATACCTAAGGCAATTACAAAGCAAGGATATATTTTTTCTTGGGTTGAACATGAAGGTAACAGGAAAATTCATGCATATTTGAACAGTCAAGTTAAAAGTATATATAGAAATACCGCAAAAAGTTGATTGTTTGGAATTGCATAAAAATTTTAACAATGACATAAAAGAAAATCTTTATAATGTATCTGATCGTATTTCTTTAACATGTGACGTGAACTTCTTGTCAAACTGAGGGATATTTGTGTTTGACTACTCAATATGTAGATGCTAATTGAAAGTTAAATAGTAGAGTATTGAACTTTTGTCATATTGATTCACCGCACACTGGACATACCATGTATAGTGTTGTGCTAGATTTGTTTCAAGAATGGGGTATTAACTATAAGATTTTTTCCATCACATTGGATAATGCTTCTAGTAATGATAAAATGCAAGATAATTTAAAGGAAACTTTTAATGCTCGAAGGGCTTTATTATGTAAAAAGGGCTTACTTTCATGTTCGATGTATTACACATGTGTTGAATCTAATTGTTAAAGATGAACTTAAGGTTATTGAACATATTGTTGTCAAGATAAGAGAATACGTGAAGTACATTAAATGGTCAGAATTAAGAAAAAATATTTATTGACGTTGTGTGAAGTTGGCTAAGAGAAGAAACTAAAGGTTTGTGGCTTGATGTTCCTACAAGATGGAACTCTACATATATGATTCTTGATAGGGCTATTCTATACCGTGAAGCTTTTAAGCAAACAGTTGTTTTAGATTCTTTCTTCCATCATTGTCCAAACACCGAAGAGTGGGAAGTGCTTAAGAAAAATCAAGATATTTTAGAACCATTTTTTGATATAATTGATTTGTTTTCAGGAAGTAATTATCCCACTGCAAATTTATACTTCGGGAATGTTTGAAAAAATTTTATGCTTTTAAAAGAGTTGACAAAAAGTAATGATGTGATTTTAAAAATAATAGCAATTGAAATGAAGAAAAAGTTTGATAAGTATTGGTTCAACTCGAGTGAGGATGACTATATCACATTATTTGCCTTTGTAGTAATTCTTGACCCTCATTTTAAGTTGCATTTTCTCAAATATTATTACGAAAAATTATTTGAGGAAGAAACAAAAGCTGCTATGAAGATTCGTGATGTCAAAGCTAAGCTAGGGAAGCTTCTTAAAGAGTATGATCCAGAAATACATGCCCTACATGAAACATCATTAGAATCATGTTCAAACTCTAATACTGAGAGCTTATCTGGAAATCAGAAGTGCAAATTTGATCTTTTTGCAGTAAGTTTAATATTTTTTAAATATTTTATTGTTTTCATATTTTATTGTTTTTATTTGTTTATCTACCCGTTTATTTTCTATTTCATCTTTTATATTTTTCTAAGACTATGACAAGGAAGAGGCTTTTGGATTAGTCAAAGACACATTTGGATGTTTACTTAAAAGATCCTAAAATGGACAGAACTTAACATCCTTAATTTTTTAAAATAGAATAAACAACAGTATGAAAGGCGTTCTTATCTTGCTAGAGATTTTTGACTGTGCCCCCTCACCACTGTTGCTTCAGAATCAACTTTTAGCATTGGAGGTCGAATTTTGAATAAGTGGAGAAGTTCTTATATCCCTGAAAATGTGGAGGCTTTGATAACAACTCATAGTTGGTTGTTCGGTTATGAATGTAAGTTTTTTTATTACCTCTTAAATTTATTTTTAATTTTCTATAGGAAATCTTGTTTACTACACAATCTTCTTGCACTGCTAGTCTATTGCAGTTTCTTACTTTAACTTAAAAAATACATTTGCTTAATTTTTATAATACATTTGCTTAATTTCTTATTTTACTAGTAAACAAAATAATAAATTCTTGTTATTGTTTATGTAGCTACGGAAGATGACGAATTTTTTGGCTCTAATGTGGATTGGGTTGCAACAAAATTTAACAATTGATGCATACATTATTTATGTTTATTTTGAGATCACTTTATTGATTTTTTTAAGTTTTATTTAAAAAACTCAATATAATTGAGTTTGATAGGTAAGGATAGTCTTTATTGATTTTTTAACTTGGTTTGCAGCAAATAATACTATTATTTAGTTTGTTAATCACTTAATCATCACGTTTAACACCTTATGAAGTACAAATTTTTGGCCAAAGAAAAAAACACTTTATGTTCACAAGATTGTTGTATGGTTATGTTTGAATTCCATTACAGTTCAAGGTGGGTTTTCCGATATTTGTCAACACAAGTGATTTTAATCTTATTTGGATTATTTGCCTTAGTTTCTGATTAATTTATATTATCTTACATATTTTAAGTTGCGATCATGGTTGGATTTTGGACGGGCAATTGGAATAAAAGAGAGTTTAGTTTTTGTGTATAGTTTATATCCATTTTATGGTATATGTTTGAGATTCATGGTTTTCCTTATCAATAATGTCGTTTCCAAGGTTCGAATTTAGATTCTCTCTTTGAAAGTGCAATGTACTTGCCAATACACTCAATCCTTGTTGGTGAAATAAAAATAATGTTTTTTGATTTATTTTTTAATAATAAATTTTAACGTTATTTTTGTTAAAAATAGATATAATAGTGTAATATCACTTTTGAATGAGAAACCTTTATTTGAGACTTGTGTTTCATGTTAATTTGTGTTTGTAAAAAATGAAATTTCTTTTCTTTTAAAGTAAATTATACTCTACCGTCTAAGGGATGTAAATTAAAGTTAACCACATTAATACACTTTTTGGGTAGTAACTAGTGAGTAACTTTATTTTATAATCCTTCGTATCAAATACTATCGAACCCAATATGAAGATGATCTTTTAAAGGAGAAAAGATGATATAAAGCAGAATAAAACATAAATGTTTACTATTTATCATATTACTAAAATTATCCGTTCATTTCGACTCAATTATCGGGTCAAAATCGAGTTGATATTTGGTTCAGATCAGATTTCAGAATCAGTTGTTTTTGGTTCGTGTTGATTTTCGGTTCGGGTTACTTTAGGTTCGGGTTGGCTTTCGGTTCGGATTGCTTTTGGTTCGGGTTGTTTTCGGCTCTAGTTCCTTTCGGTTCGGGTTGATTTTCGGTTCAACTAAAAATCGGGTCGATTTTAGTTTGGTTCTATTCGGTTCGGGTTCAGATCAAATTTGAGCTATTATGCTCGGGTCCAAATTGAGTCTTGAATCGAGTAACTTGATTCGAGTCTTGGGTCTCGGGTCATGTTTGCCAGGTAATTCTTTTGACTAACTAACGATTCTTTATTTATTTTTTTTAAAGATCATTATTTTATGCACTAGTAATTAAATAAAAAAAATACAGAAACAACATGATTTAGTGATCCCTAAATCTTTAGTAAGTAAGAAACTCGGGAATGCATGCATATTTAGTGGATCACATAAACGTGAACCTTGAGCATTACCTAACCATTCAATCTGTTGGGAAATGATTTTTGCTAAGGAACCGATTCAATTTTTTGAAATTGCCTTTTAAAAACAACTATGGTAATTGGAAAACAAACATTCAATCTCTCTACTCATAAAAAATCAAATTCTTCCAACTTTCAAACTATGTTTTCTCTTGAAATATTCACTTTGCACCAAATGGCTAAACCAATTCTTTTGGTTCCAATCTTCTCACTTTTTGTTCTGTTTTCCTTATTCTCCTCAGGTAATTAACTTCTTGTTATTCTTGTACCTTAGTCTTTATATGTATGTTTTTAATAGTTTTGAATGTGATTTTGGACATGATAATAAATTGTAATACAAACACAATATGTATTATCTGTGTTGAATTGTGTTTTTAGTCTTATAAAGAGGAGATAAACGAGTTATCAAGTAGACCCAACACAACAATGAAGATAAGAAGAGGAGGTTAAAATCTGTCTTTCCTGTTCTTTAAGATTAGAAAGGGATTAAAAAACAATTTTATCATTTAAGAAGCGAGGCTCTTGCTTGTCCTTTTGATCCTCTTAAATCCTAATCCTAAGAAAAAAGGAAGGTAAATAAGGAAGCTCTGGAACAGAAGAAGAATGCCTGAGGTCTAAAATTTGTGTTTTAAGACAAATGAGAAAATAAGAATGAATAATTTAACCAACCAGCCAAATATACTTGGTTAAAAGAAAATTAAATCTTAATTTAAAAAAATAATATAATAATGCTACTAAAATTTTGTAATTCAATTTTAATCCCAAAAAATTTCAGACTTCACTCTTACCTATATGATAGGAGTATAACAATATTTATAATTAAAGTTTCAACACATTTAATGATTTGTGTTGTGCTAATGAGACCTTGGCAGAGTTGGTCTTGATTATTTAATGTGCCAATTACTAAGTTCAAGTCTTATTTTATGTAAAATTATTTGTGGTTTATCTAATAAGTTTTAGTTGAGTTGTATCGATTTGATTTGTTCCATTTTAATATATACCGATCGTAATGATTATGTTTATATGATTAAAATAAAACATGATGCATGTGCATACATATATTTGGATAAATATAGTTTGCAATTGAAGCTATTTTTCTCAACTGAAATCATTAATCCGTAGCTTTGATTAAATTCATGCAGGGAGTTCTCAAACTATGCCTAATGAACAAGTAACCCAATTCTCAATCAAAAACTTGTTTATTAAAATTCACTTGAATTTCACTTTTTAACTTTGTTTATTACACAATCCCATGATGTTTTGCAGAGAACTTGGTGCATTGCGAATCCATTAGCCAGCAATTCCGCACTGGCTGCCAACATCGAATCCATTTGCAGTCAATTGAATTGCAGTTCGATTAACCCGAGAGGTTCTTGCTTCGAACCGAATACTCGAATCCACCATGCTTCATTCGTTATGAACTTGTACTATCAAGCCAATGGCAGGCACCTTGCTGATTGTAATTTCATAAACTCGGGTTTAGTCTTGTTGATTGATCCAAGTAAGTGTATACTTAATTCGAGTTCGAGTTATTATAGATTCGTTTTAATTCATAAGTGAATTTACAGTTCTTGTTTCCATGCTTTTTTTTTTTGCAGGTCATGATAACTGCACTTTCCATAGCAGTATGTGCTTTCTACTTACCATTATCTCTCATTTTTACTAAATTTGCAGCCTTAATTTGTATCACATTAATTTGAGTAATTCGAAATCTAACTGAATTTGAGTATATAAATAACAATCAAATCCATTTTATCTGAATCTAAAGAGAGTCAAATACGAAATGATTTAAATATTTTAAAATTTAAATTGACCCATTCAAAATTAACTTGATGCTTTCAATTGAGAAATCTAGTCCAAAATAAATTAAATGGTTTTGGCAAACCTTTTGCAGGTGGAGGTCTAGAGTCGGATGAACCATCGGTAATCTAATACAACAATGTGTCAATTTCTTATCTCTCATTATCTGATTGTTTACAATCAACCGACCGACCGATAAAATACTCTCATTTTATTGATCACGCAGTGTTCATAATTCAGTATAGTTCTTTTCGGATGTCCACTAGTATCTCTCAAAATCCGAATTATACTGCATTATGAACACAACTAGGGGAGAATCTAAAGGTAAAATTGTACTTTTAGCCCTTCAAAAATTTAATAATTTATTTAAATCCTTTTAATCCCTTGGTTAGATGAAAAATTATATTTTTGATCCTCATAAAAATCCGATCTTTGCCCCCATAGTACAAGCGTTGCCGTATAAGGAAATGAGAGTACCCGGTCGGTCGATAAGTCGTATAAACTTAGGATGTAATGGTAATGAAGGTGGTGCAGGAAACTTGGTGTGTGGCAAAGCCCGGAACAAGCGATGAGCTACTGCAGTTGAACATCAACTTTGCCTGCAACCTGGTGGATTGCAGCGCCGCCACTCGTAGCGGCGGAGGCTGCTATTCTCCATCAACGCTCATTAATCATGCGTCGTACGCCATGAATCTTTACTACCAGATCACAGGGAGGAAAAAATCGAACTGCAATTTCAGGGAAACTGGCCTCATTGTCTCAAGTGATCCAAGTAAATTAATTAAGCCTCTTTTAGGTGCTTTATTTGCAAATAACTAAGTTGTTTTTGTAGCTTTATATTTGATATTGGATTTTTGGGTGTTTTTTTTTTCTTGCAGGCTATGGGAACTGTTCTTACAGTATTTCCAACAATCTCAACAATGATTAAAAAAAATTTCAAAGAAAATTTAATCTAGACAATGTCGTGTTGATAATAAAATCAAAAGATAATGAAAATTTAAATACCTAGTTCTCATAATTTCCAATCCCTTACTGACAACAATATCAATCCTTAAATTTGAAGATAATAAACTGTTTAAAAAGTAGGGGTTGTTTTAATAGGATTTAAATTTTTTGTTTAGATTTTATTTAGGGTTAGTTTTTTTTTATTTTTTATAAAAAAAAAATATCAAATTTAAACCTTTTTTTGATAACAAAGTGTTTGACTAATTTATTATGAAATCTTAATTCCCAAACATTGGTTCACTTCTCTGCTCAAACAGATAATGCTTACTTGAAAAAATAATTTTATTTGTAGAGATAAGAAAAAAACAATGACCAATAATATTTTTTCTATATAATGCAAATTAGTGGTTGTATACATATATTTCCACATGTTTTTTTTTTCTTGAAAGTACATGTTTTCCATGTTTTTTTAAAGTATATATTTCCCCATGTTTGAACTATACTAAAAGATTACATTACAAAGAATTTACAAAATAAAAAATTGGAAGCAAAAAACTAATGACACAATCTCGCTGTTTAAATAGCTAAAACTATCCTGATTTTCTAGTATTCTATGGATCATTAGCATTAGCATGATTATCATCGCCATCGACTTCGTGGACCTTCGTCGGTTTCTCTTTTGGCTCGGAGTTCATCCATAACCTATTGTCAGTCGCCGTCGCTAGCCGCCGACTCCCAAAGTGCATTGCGGTTCGGTCCATTGGCGAAAATTGTGTCCTGACCAAATCTTCAAGCACTTGGTTATCGACGGCATCCACGAATTGTTTCACCACTAGGATGGAGCTCGTGGCGGAACCTGATATCGCCAACAAGTCGCCGACTACCCCGAGCTCCGGGCAGTTGACCCTGTCGGATAATTCTGTTGTTATTGGCGAGTCTACCCCGTCTCGTCTCCCTACGACGAATAACTCGAATTTGTTCTCCATTTCTTTCAATGTGACAATCAGTTCTCCCGCATCGTGCAAAGTCTTCTCTTCGTATACAATAAGTTCTTCGTTGGCAGTTTGTAATCGGAACTCGTTTATGTAATCGTCATCGGTTTTGTTTGCCTTCTGGGAATCGACATTATCGGTTTCTAATAGTCTTATAACAGTTAAGCTAACTCCGGGCTTCCTTGACATCCTCCATGCATAAGCTAATGCTTCACAATCATCGGCTCCACCGAGGAATAACATCGCTATGTCATGGATTCCGTCGTCAAGATCCGAGACTTTGGCCTCTTCAGGGCCACGGTCGATGAATATTCCGACCGAACACGGAGCATTGAGAAGCACATTTTGGTTTATGTTACTGAAGGAAGAGATAGTCTCTCGGAGAGTCGCTTCTCTAGTGGATCGTTTATGGAACGGTAATATTAAGAATGCCACATGCTTGTCTTCGGCTAGACTACAAATATCCCCATGCATGGCCAAGAAAGGCGACACCGCGGTAAGCGATTGGATCCGAACGTTGCGAGTCTTGCTCTCGAATTCGGTGAAGGCCAAAACGATTTGATCGGTTTCGGAGCTATTGTAGTCATGGTTGGCAGAGTCCTCGAACCGGGGACTATGAGAGTCATGCACGATAAGCATCGTCGCCGGCCGGCCGGGAAGCTCGACTAGGTGGAGGGTGAACACCGTCATATGATTACGCCCAGAATCGTGGGTGGCGTCGAGGAGCTTTAGGATTCCCGGTACATTGCAATACGAATGGATGCATACAAGGATTCGCAACTCGGATTCACTTTTAGCTTCTTCTATGGTTCTACTATTGCGCTTTACCGAAATCTTGGTCCGCTTGTAAATGGCAGCCATGGTGGGAGCAATTATGCTATTCATGAATAGAATTGCAATTATCGTCACCGCGTAATCACCGTCACGCAAAACCTGATTATGTCAGATTAAAGTATAAGAACTAAATTCTAAATCCGAAATATAAAAAAAATCGAAAACCGAAATTTGATCAAAATATAGAGAAAGGAAAGTGCCTTGTTGTCCAAGCCAGTGAGAACAATAAGAATGGCCCATATCCCCTTGGTGCTCATAAGTAATCCAAGAGCAAAACTATCTTTAGTATTAATGTTGGAGACAACTGAAATGGGCAGGAAACTGACGACCTTAACGGCGAAGAGTAAGATTACAACAACGAATACGAGGCTCCACTTTGTTATCTTGAAGATGTCGACTCGGAGACCGGCGATGACAAAGAAAACCGGCATCAAAAGGCCGGAAATGAAGTAACTGAACCGGTCCATCAACACAATGGCTAGATCATCGGGCACGATGAGGCCGAATATGAAAGCACCGACAATGGGGTGAGTGCCGGTGACGTCGGTTGTAAACGCGCTTAGAACGACGCCGACGAGAATGAAACACAAGTAACAATCGCTGTAGTTTTTGTTGTCGTCGGAAGTGTAATTAATGATCCATGCGAGGAAGGGGCGAAAAGAGTAGTAAGAGGCCAATACGTAGGCTGTTGTGGTAGTGATAACATATGGAGCATGTATGGGATTAGTACATAATGGTATCAAAATCACGACAAGAATCCACGAACCCAAGTCGCTGATGAGGGCGATGGGCATCGCCAGTTTGCCGATCTCTGAGTTGAGTAGCTTGAGATCGGACAAAATCCGACTGACTGCCGGAAACTTCGTGACGGTCAGCGAGGCTGCCCATAGAAAACCACATTCCTGATGGTAATATTGGTCTTTATCATGATTAAAATCCCACGCAACAGATAGAAAACACCAATCCCTGTGACGAAGGGGAGGAAAAGCCCTGTTATGGTGACGATTACCGCCTTTTTGCTTATCCGACCGATTGAAGTCAAGTCGAGTTCTAATCCGATTAAGAACATATGAAGAACAAGTGCCATGTACCCCAAGGTTTCAACTGTAACAACACTCCTTGTCGGAAACAAATCGGCAAAGTAGGTTGTTTTCCCAAGTCCAGATGGACCCAATAATATACCACCCTGCAAAAACATCAAATTATGCTGTCAAAAACCATTACACACACATGTGAAACATCGAACATACGGAACTACGTTGCTTACGAGGATGTCCGATACGATTCGAGGTTGATGTAAAGGCTTGAAGAGGTGGTAAAGAAAGCGAGTGGCGGTTAAGATGGCAGCGAGTTGCGTGGTGAACAAAGGGAGAGCCTCGGTGAAAGGGTTGTCACCTTGCCAGATTCCATTGTAGCTAGTGATGTTGAGAATGAAACATTGATTCTCTAAGCCCTCATCCATTATTGTTGGTTGCTCGGTCGCGCTACCATCGATCCTTTCCGGCCGGTGCGTGCGTCAACCGGTGGCGTTCAGGTGGCTAATTGGGGATGGAAAGGAGGAAAATAGAGGGAGGAAAAGGGTCAAAGAGAAAGAAAAAAACGGAAGACAACAAGAGTTTCTTATGAAACACTAAAGGTTCTAACAAGGAAGTGTACAAAATATAAGGTTATCCGTTCAATTTGGTTCCACTTTCTGTGGTTTTATTTTCATGCTTTCATTGTGTTGTTTCATTTCATTTGGTTGAATTTGGACTTTTGAAGCAATTGGTCTAAAATAAATTTGCAATCCTTATGTGACATATGGGCAAGTGGAGTCGAATTGAGTCTCGATTTTAATTTTTTTTCAAGTTTAAGTCCGATTTGATACGTTTAAATTATTATTATTATTTTTTATTTTAAAAATATAATTTTATATTTATATTTATATAATGATATTTAAATAAAATATAAATTTTAAATATTATAAATAATTACTTTTTCTTGTGTAATTTGATATCCGAATTTAGAATTTTCATCATATATTCTCTTAATTTTTATTCAATTTTATCGTTTATAGTTATAAGATGGAACCATTTTTTTAGTGCTTACCAATTTGACCCTTAAACTAAAAATTATTTTACTTTTTTTATAATTCTCACATCAACCATTAACAATAAACTAAAATTGAAAAAAAAAACGAAAAGAGAATCGAAATTTTAAAAATAATACACAAATTTAAAATATAAAATATAAAAACTAGATTATAAATTTTAAAATAATAAAAGAATTCTAACATATTTAAACTTATTATATATCTTAATTGAGGATAAGGATAGTCAAATTATCTAAATCGAAATTTTAAAATAAAAAATTTTTTAAAAAATTGTGATTTAAAATATTATATATAAAAAATAGACCTCTCTTTTATAATTTTTTAAATTTTCTAAAACAAATAAAAAAATAATATTTTATATATTTAAAAAATCAGAATTAAATACAAATAGAGACTTTTAATTTTCAGATCAAATTGAGTAAATTGAAAATAGTCATCCATGATTATCTTTAAAATATAAAAAAAAAAAATTAAAATTTTCTTATTTTAAAAAAATTAAAAATTGTTTTTTTATTTAGTTGGATTTTAAATTTTTAGTTATAAAATAGAAATTCTAATAGCTCAAAATTTTTAGTAATTAGTAGATTGATTTTTAAGTTTTCAAAATTTTTTCCTAAAATATATATACCCATGATAAAAAATATATTTCATATATAAAAAATATTTTAAAATATATGCATCTTTTATATGATTAGAAGTTTAAAGTTCTTTAAATTTTAAATTAAAATCAAACTATTTTATAATATGATAAATAAATTAAATTTGTATAAGAATGCAGGAAAAGGTTTAACTTGGTTTAAAATTTCAAATAAAGTTTAAATTATAAAATATAGAGTTTAAAATTCAAAGTTTAAAATTTTAATTGTTTTTGATAGAAATACCAAAAACCCAAAAGAGGCAACTAAAAAATATCTGCTTTGGAATTCTAAAAACAGTTTGAATAAAATCTCTTATCTCTTCCATCGAACTAAAAACCTTACACCCCAAGCTTTGGAAAACATGCATTCTTCAATCTGCATGCCAATCTCTGCTTCTTCCACCGCTGCTTTGAAGCACTTTTCAAACCCTTTTCTGGGCAACTTTCTCCCTTCAAAACCATGCAAACCTCTCAGAAAAACTCCTTCTGTAACCACAGCAAAAGCTCTTTTATCAAGCTCCAAAGAAACTGTCTTGAAAGATTTCCATGAACGAAGAGCTCTCAAGGTATTTGAAAAAAAACCCAGTTTTTTTTTCATGTATTTAGTGTCTGTTTTTGTGGTTTGATTTCATATAATTTGATTTAAAGTTTTGAAAATTGTTTTTTTTTTTTAGATTATCTCAGGGTTGCAGAATTTTGATAGAGATAATGTGGCTTCTGTTGTTACTGCTGCAGATAAGGTCAGTTTCTTGTGGTTATACTTATTCCATTAGTTCATTATTGTTATTTGGAATTGATAATGTAAAGTGTGGTTTTGAATTCAGGGTGGAGCAACTCATGTTGATATAGCTTGTGACCCAGATTTGGTGAAACTTGCCCTTAGCTTGACTTCTCTTCCAGTATGTTGTTGAATTTTTTCCATTTTCCACCATGTTTTCTTTCATAAAGAGGGGAATTTCTAGCAAGGGAGATGGAACTAGGGTGAAATCATGGGGTCAAATTGTTTAATTTTGAAATTGACAGGGACCTAAAAAATATTTAAACTAAAAAGAAGATTAGGGTTAACTTATCTAATTTCAAAAGGCTTAATATATTATTTAGTACTCCATTTTGTCACTTTAGACAAATGTGTTGTGTTTTCTTAATCAATTTGGTACTTATATTTGTTTAATGTTACGCATCAGTATTTGAATTTGTCACTTTTTGCAAACGCAATACATGTGTTTTTTAAACCAATTTAATAACTATATATGTCAAATATTACTCAAAATGATTCATATTAAATATCCAAAAGTAATGAATAAATTAATTTTAAAATAAATTATTTAATTTATTTTGAATTAGAACAAATGTGGTGGACTGTATCATTTTTTTCAAACACTTGACTTTAATTTAATAATTCAAATATTACACAAAATGTTAGATATATATAGGTATTGGATTAATTAAAAAATAATTAATTTTAAAATAAATTGTTTAATTTATTTTGAATAAATAAAGTACCAAAATGGTTCAAAAAATACAATAACCATATTGTAAAAAAAAGTGACAAATTTAGATACCAAATAATTATATTAAGTCGTTTCAAACATAATAAGGACTGTAACAGATGTCAAATGACCCTCCCATTAGTTTGTTTAAATAGGCATCAGATTGATTAAAAACAAAACGCAAAAAACAGAGACATCATCCGGTTAGACCAGCTGTTAGTATCATTGTAATATATTTGATATTGCTTCTAACATGTTCTCTTTTTGTTACAGGTTTGTGTTTCATCAGTTGATCCAGCTGCATTTCCTGCTGCAGTTGAGGCAGGAGCTTTGATGGTTGGATCTTGAACAACTCAATAAAACAAATAATAAATTTGACATGAAGTTAACAGATAAATCAGAATAAATTTCCTTTCATGTTAATTAAGTTGATGATGCAATTGCAGGTGGAGATTGGAAATTATGATTCATTTTACGAGACTGGTGTGGTTTTCTCTCCGGAGCAGGTATGAGTATATGTTTGATATGAGTACATTTTACAATATTCGAATTAGGGTTTTTATGTCATCCAAATTTATGTTTCTAGTGTTAATACAGATATATTTAAGATAACACAGCATATTTAATATTACCATTGATCATGTTTTGCAGATACTGAAGTTAACAAAGGAAACTAGAAGCATTCTTCCTTCAGTAACCCTATCAGTTACAGTGCCTCACACACTTGGCCTCCCTGATCAGGTTAAACCATAAGCAGCTATAAAGCTTAAAACAATGGCGGTCTTCGGTTCCGACGACCGCCATTTTTAAGGGCTTTGAACTTAACAATTTTTGACTCTCCGAACAGGTCAAGCTTGCAGAGATGCTGGAAAAAGAAGGTGTTGACATTATTCAAACTGAAGGAGGAAAATGTTCCACTCCCTCAAAACCCGGTGTCCTTGGTTTGATTGAGAAGGTAAACAGATTACATACTTAGATTTGGATGTAAATGTGGATATTCGATAGGGATAGACTAGTCAATTCAATGAATCAAGTCAAACTAGGTCAAGACAATTCGGATTATAAAATTTTAGGTTAAATCATTTCAGATTTGGATCAGTGTTTGAGTTGTTTTGGGTTTGTCATTTACTTTTTATTGGTCGAGTCATTCCAGGTAGATGCATTTTGGATTTTCATTTTGGTTTGAGACTTGGTTATCGTCATGATGGGTTCAAATCATTTTGTGTTCAGATCATTCGGGGTCTTGTTCGTTTTGAGTTTAGGTTATTTTAGTTTGTACAATATATATTAGGTAGATATTTGTTATTAACTTTTTATGATCAAATTACGCTAGATGGAGTCTTCAGTTTCGTTTCGAGTTATTTATTTATGTTTCTTGTTTTGATCTCTCAGGCAACACCAACATTAGCAGCAGCATATTCAATTTCAAGGGCAGTCAAGATTCCAGTGATGTGTGCATCTGGACTTAGTGCAGTGACAGCTCCAATGGCGATTACAGCAGGGGCAGCCGGTGTGGTAAGACACACTCAAGTCTATATATATATATGCAATTTTTAAGAGCAGTGAGACATTAATCTGTCAGTTCTGTAATAAAATTAGGGCATTAATAAGGGATTTTTTTTTGGCAAAACACAGGGTGTGGGTTCAGCAGTCAACAAGCTTAACGATGTCATAGCAATGGTTGCAGAAGTGAGGAGCATTGCTGAATCACTGAAAATGGAAGCTGACAGCAAACAAATTACACATAAACAGAGGAGCTTCAATATGTAGGTTTAGGCATCTATAAATATAATATGAAAAATAGATTAAAAAAATAAAATGAAAATAATCAAGGGATTAAGCAGCCTGAACTGTGGTATCAGATCACCATGCCACTGCAACTTTGTTGTAAATTTCTGCAGATTTTCTATCTGATTTGCTTTAATTGAAGAACAATTAGTTGAAGAAAAAAAATATGAAGATAAGCAGTACACCATATTCGGCCGGTATGAACTGTTTTTAAGATAAATTGAAAGAGTACCTGTATTGCACTGTTTTGTTATTTTACCAATCCGCATCGATACATTTCAATACTGAAACAAAACGGCACACCCCCAAAATTCGGTATAAACCATCAGCAGACACAAATGTAAAACATTTAACTATTAATGTATCGAATTAAAACTAATAAAACTATCTATAAAACTAAAGCCATACATAATGTTTTCAGCAATTCAGTAGAAAATAAAAACTATATGTATATATATACATATATATAACAAATTCTGGGGATTCTCTTTAAAATGTAAAGAACATGAGTTCTGAACAATTCTTTTTGAACAAATTACAAGCATAGATACTTCTTTTGGGATACTTAAAAAGAATAATGTACAGTCAGCCAACTTCATAACTTCATAGTCCATACTTCACCAGGGATGACCATGACCTCCCTTTGTGAAACCAAAGGTAACCACAATCATAGCGATAACAGACTGCAAAAATAAGAACGGACAGCAACGTAAAGGAGAAAGCTTTAGCAAAGCACACTCAAGACATCGATCCGTGTTTCTTAACAAAAACAAAGAAGCATATGCTATCATATAGAGAGGAAAAACAGGAATGAGCGGTCCAGATTCGTGAGCATGCACAAACCATTGGAAATATGTACCCAGTTTTAAATAGTAAATAGTTTCAAAGGATAGTGAGCAGTGAGCACAACCACCCTGCAATCCAATGTATTTGATCTATGTTACTCCTCTTCATTCTCTTTGAAATATTTGTGTCCGACACATTCATACATAGGCACTGGATTATGATCCTCCAATATATGTTAAAACTTGGAAAGGTTTGAGTATACCCATGTTGGACACATTAACACATATCATTAATCATATCCGGTACTCAGCCCCTAGTCTGAGCAACATAATATGCAGTTTCTTCAGGATAAATTCAATACAAGAACTACTTTGGCACCAATTCACCATGTAAACATAATGTGTAACTAAAGAGTAATAAGTCTTAGAATATTAGATAGCAAATAGGGTCGTTCACTTCCCTTTGAGTTTCCAAACTTTTTTTTTTTTTGAAAAATGCAGACAGACTAGTATTATCATCAGGTATAGTAGATAACAGAATAAGAAAGGAAAAGGCACTCAAAGAAACCTTAGGCAAATAAGAAAAGAAATGATAGACAAAGAAAACTTACAGCAATAGCACATGCGAGGTATCCGGCTTTTTCTCTATAATCCACTCGGACACACATTAGAATAAAAGTTCCAACATACCAGGGAATACCACCAAAGAAGAAGCCAAGAAAAAACCTATGCAAAAATAGTTTTAGCAAGTAAAACCTCTGAAGTTAATCACCGAAAGACATTAAATTTAGGCAAGCGAAAAATTCCATGAAAATTATTGCAGCAATATGGTGCACCTTAAATAAAATATAGCTACCTAAGACATAGACACCAAAGGCTTGTTTAGAGTCGATGCCGAATGTCATTAATTTACAAATTCATAATTCAGATAACTCAACCAAGTTCTAAATTTCACCGAGTCTGACAGTGACATGTATTAGCATTGGATATGCAATTTCCATAACGTAACTGATAGTGAATTTCTACAATAGGAACAATCATTTCTGAACCAAATCTCCTATAAGGAGAGCCGAAAAGAATCGTACCAAATCCAACAAAAAAAAAAACTTACAATGACCAGCCGATTCCAAGACCACAAACAGGAAGGCGAGGTTGCCTCACGGGTACCTCTTCTTCAACAGGAAAACCTTCAATAAATATCAAATTCAACCAAAGAATCAAAAACCCAATTCACTTTAACAATCAATAAACCCAATCAAAACACCAATTAACCAAAGTAGATTATGAATCCCCCCCCCAAAAAAAAAAACAATCAACCAGTAACAAAATAAATAATTTGTGTACCTGTAACGGTCTGGTAGCCATGGACATAGGGGTTGACGGAGCACGGCGGAGGGACGGGCTGGGGTAAGCCGACAAAGGGCTGCTGAGGCGGCGGTGGCTGTTGTTGAGTGAAAGGAGGGTAGTAATTGGCGACGCCTTGAAACGTGCCGTATTGATATTGGTTTTGAGGGTTGAAATTGGAGGTGACGCCTCTAGTTTTCTCATCTTGGCTCATTTTGTTATTCTTTTGTTGCAGCAAGAGGGTTTTAGAGGTGTCGGCGTTTTCAGCTTTGGGCTCCGCCGCGGTGAGAATCCGAAGCGGCTGACAAAGCGGTGGTGAAATACAAAAGAAAAGAAGAGGATGGAGAAGTGTTGAGAGATCGTAGATAGTTAAGGTGTTTGGCGGATTTAAGAGCTGGCATTTAGATCTTGTTTGTTTATGGACTTAAATTATGGGCTTCCTGGATTTGGGTCCACGTTAACGTTATACTTTTGTCCAAATTTAAAAATTATGTTCAGTATAAGATTGTACAATCTAAGATATATTATTTATTTTAATTAATATTCATTTTTTTTAATAAAAAATAGATAATTTTGCACGCTCTTATAATACGTTTTCGTCTACTTTTGTTGTGTATTTTTTCGATGTTGAATTTTACGTCACCTCTTAAGTTTCTGTTTATTTAGTTATCCAGCTAATTTATCTTTATTTTGGACTTTCGAGTTAATTTTTTTATATTAATAGACATTTATAACCATTAAGTGATAGGATCGATTTGTAAACGTACCTTTATTATTGTACGTATTTTTATGTTAATCTGTTCTTGACATTAATTATTCCTATTTATATATTAGATTTTATTATAAAAACATATAAATATTATATTTTTTACATTTATGATGTGGTGGATAAAATGTGATAAAACTTTGATACACATGTAGTATAAAATTAGTTTTACCTATATTTATACTATAAAAACCTAAATCCTAAACTCCTAACTTAACCCTAAAAAACTAAACCTTAAACCCTAAATTTTATACCCTAAATTCTAAATACTAACCTTAAATTCTAAACCCTACAACCTAAACCCTTAAACCTTAAACCCTAAGCTAAAACCTTAATCCCTAAAACTAAAAAACACGTGTAAACTAAAATATACACGACATGTGTATCAAAATTTTTTCCTTTATATAAATAAACAAATTAATTGTCTCGCCATAATTTTTTTTGAATATGGCCACTGAATTCTTATTATAACAAAAAATGATATTACAATTACAACGCATACATAAAGAAAAATAATAGGACTAATCTACTCAAATTTCTTACAACCTAAAAACAAAGAAAAGTGAAAATTTTCTATGAAAATAAGCATACTATCAAAATTCAAAAGCTTCTTAAATTTTATTGTCTCTATCCAATCGGGACTCATAACTGATGAAAAAAATAGTGAGCGATCCAAACTATCAGGTAAAATATTCCGCTATTCAAAACTGATTATATCGTCAAAACAACCATCAACCGAATGAGATCTAATTTTGCATGACCATGACAAAATCTTGCCTATTTTTTAAATATGATTTTCATTTCTAAATTAATAGACAAAGAGCCGGGTTAACATGTGCAGTTTTCTAAAGATTAGCAAAGCTAACATCGTCACTAATAAGACAATCCATCGGTCTTTGGAACAATATTCGAATACCCCATCTCCACCTACCGACTTCCACATAAGTACAATGCATGAAAGCCAAACACCTAATGCAAGCGCAGACCAGAGGAGCGGACACAACGTCACTAACTCGGTTTAGAAAGGAGAGGCCACCCGCGTCCCATTGTGAATCCCCTTGTTCCATCGGGCATTCTACGTTCCGGGGGTGGCTTCAGTGGCTCAACGGCATGGCACGAGGATGTAGTTCCATGGCCTGTATAATGTGTAGTATATTTAAATAAAATTATACATATGCATGAAAGTACAGAAAGCTAAACCCATGGTTAGATTTTTCTAAATTTTTCCATATATTTGGAGGATCTTTGGAGATAATATCGCCATATCCAAGTGTTGGACACAAGTCTCGAACACGGGTACTTCATGAGAAATGAAGAGTTTGAGCAACATAGGTCTGCAGTCTGAAACATGAACATTTGATTATGCCAAATTCAAGAACGAGAAGACAAAAACAAAAGGTTCAACATTCATTTAAATCTACTATTTTTCCTTCGTTAGTAAGAAATAACGGTATAAAGCCAAAACCAAGTTAAACATCTGTACAATCATATTCGAAACAAACATATAATTGGTGCCCAAATTGAGGTAATAACACCAATCAAGAAGAGAGTTACTATTCACATGCAGTTCCAGAGAAGAAGTTTGTGAAGCAGACAACCTAGAAAGTTGATATTCCTACCTAATTCAATACAAGAGCTGCACAGAATGGATGCTAATCCGACCAGAAAAAGAACACTCGGAATATAGCAGAACATATGGGAAAAGAAAACAATTATAAATCAACTTCAAGTACCTGAAAATACCAGAAATATACTTCTATTTCAATTACCTGCATTTGCTTTAACCATTTCTTGTTCCGTGACCACCTGAAACTGCAGGGGAAAAGTGTGGAAGGTTACACATTTACAGAAGTCGTTAACGCTGAGAATGCATAAATAGATGATGTATTTGTCACTCGAGATGGTTATAATCTGTTTCTCCTTCAAGCTGATGGTAACAAAGTAGATTTCAATGTGACCTTTTTGGCAATAAAAAAGGGCAGTCATGAATAGATGCAGAGAGTTTGTAACCTTGAGGCAATGCCAATGAAAATGAAAAAATTACAAATATATAAAAGAATCAGTTGATTTGGGACTCGAAATTACAATTACACTGCTAAATCAGAGAAGTCAATTACCTATATGTCACTCGATATTTTGGTGGGCAAACCCCATCCACACAACCTCAGTGTCTAAAAGAAGATATAAATGTTACAATTTGGTCATGATTAGGAGGGCTTAAAAAATGCCAATATAAGTTTTCTTTTTGTAGGGTCTATGTGTAGATCAACTGGGAACCTGCGCAAGTAACAAGAAAAACTATACCAAACCGTGTCAAAGAGACATTAACCTTTACATGCTTCCCTTCATGTTACTGCCTCCCTCTAAATAGATGGCACCTCCAAGTGGTAAAGGGTGAGCTTCTGTGTTAAAAACAAATTTGTCCAGCGGCATAAGAGAGTGATCCCCAAAGGGCAAGTACAAATACTTCAATGTTTCAGCAAGGAAAAAAGTCTCCATCTTATCTCTTCTTCGAGGAGGAAGTGTGGTGACATCGTCTAAAGAAGTGTATCCGCCAGAATCGACCTTTGTGTATTTCTCAAATGACTCAAAGATCTG
>JAGYYJ010002233.1:0-60915 GCA_019671005.1 Hibiscus mutabilis
GGATTTCAGGATGCAGAAAAGAATCAAACTCAATAAATCAAATGTGAAAGAGAAAATTATTAACTCTAGTAACCTATATTTCATCCTAGATAGATGAAAGAGAACAGAAGATACATAGCTAACAGTTAAATGCTAAACCCAATAAAAATCAAATTTGCCCAAAAAAACACTGCCACAAGTAGGAAAATGCAAAAGCTACCCAACAACTTGTTTCACTGAAAAATTCTATTTTCTTAAACCAAAAAATAAAATTAAAATTCAACACTTTACAGAGAAAAAAAACAACCTTTTTGTTTAAAGGGTAGTTATAACAAGTTTCCCGCTAAAATTATAGTACCAAAAACAGCAAAAAGTAGAAGCAGCGAAAAAAATGTAGAAATTTTAACAAGCAATGGCTCCTTCTTCTAGCCGAAACCGCCCTCTGTCCCATTATTCCCATCATCAGTCCCAGACTCTCAGTGAGAATACCGCACCTTAATATACCCCATTCAAACTGTTCCCCAATCTTTTAATTAATTAATTTATTTTTAAAATGTTTTTTAACCAATACTTTGTATTCTTTCGTATAATTTTTCTTATTAATTATCACCTTTGTATTTTTTTGTCTTCGTGTTATCGTGATCCTACACTGACTCAACAGCATTACCATCAACAGTTTTTTCCATTTAAAAAAGAAAACAAATTTATTTATTTTATAAAAAAATGTTCTCTCCACTACCGGTAATGTGCTCTCCGGGTAGCGTCTTATCCTACGCGCTATTTCCTCTTAACCTACGCACGCCCTTCTTGCTTGTCTTGATAGCTCATGTCATTTCCCCACGATTTTTTTTTGCTTAAATGAAAAAGAAAAAAATATAAACAAATTTTGTTTAAAAAATAACGAAAATAATTGTGGCATTATTGGTCTAATTTAATTGGATATTGTTGATTTCTTCATAATTCTTAAAAGGAATAATTTATAATTTATTTTATTTTTTATAATCTCTAAAAGAAATAATTGATCTTTTAATTTATTTTGCTTTGTGTTAATTTATTTTACATATTATTTATTTATATTTTTATATTGTATATTTAAATATGTTAAAACATTTATTTATTATCCTTTGAAGAATATGATTACTTCCGGAATACAATATACAATAAATTGTGATGATTTATACTTAGCGGACAATGAAAGTACTCATACTATACTTGAACATAAGAAATATTTTTTCCATTCAAATTCAAGGAAAAATGTTAGTATTATATCTCAAAGTACTAAGAATATCAATGTTCCAGAAGAGCAATAAATTATTGACACATTATCTTTGATAGATAATCGATTTGATACGTGCTATATTCAATATTTTTCATTTCTCAAAGTGAATGGAACAAAGCACAAATTGAAAGGTGCATAATTATGCATATTTTCCCATTTAAAAATGCAAGGGAATAATGTGAGTACTATATCCGAAAGTACTAATATCATAGAAGGCTCTAGAAGATCAAATATGTTACTACCAAATGGAACTCAATTCCATATTCACAATGCGTTATACTCGCCAAAGTCACAAAGAGACTTATTGAATTTTAAAGATATTCGCAAAAATGAATATCATATTAAGACTATTAGTCAAGAGGATGCTGACTATCTCCATATTACGAGTATAACCCAAGACAACAAGAAAATCTTGACACAAAATTACATGCAATGTCATCCATATTGTATTACACAAGAATTAGTACAAATTGAAGCTCATGCTACTGTAAACCATAAGTTTACTGATAACATTATTATTTGGCATGATCGGTTAGGTCATCCCGGTTCAATTATGATGCAAAAATTATTGACACTTCATGTGGTCATTCATTGAAGAACTGATAGATTCTTTAAAGTAATATTTTTCATGTGATGTCTGCTCTCAAAGTAAACTAATTATTCGATCATCACCAGCTAAGATAGATTACGAATCTATTAATTTTTTGGAACAGATACAAGGCAATATATGTGGGCCCATAAACCCTTCTTATAGATCATCTAGATATTTTACGGTTTAAATCGATGCATCGACTAGATGGTCATATGGATCCTTGTTATCAACCTGCAACTTGGAGTTTGTAAGGTTATTTGCTCAGTTGATAAAATTACGAGCACATATTATAGATTACCCTATAAAGACAATCAGTTTTGATAATGCTAGTGACATGCCATTTTACATGCAACATCACTAATTTGCATCAAGCCAACAAATTATCATAAGTTCTCCCTATTACAAATGGTTTTTGGTCAGGAACCAAATATTTCTCATCTTAGATTTTTTGGTTTGCGCTATTTATTCTAATTGCTCCACCACAATGCACAAAGATGGGTCATCAAAAGAGGTTGTGAATATATGTCGATTCAAATTTCCCTTGATAATTAAATATTTCGAGCTTCTTATAGAGAATTTATTTATAGTTCGACTTGCTGACTGTCATTTTAATGAGTCAATTTTCCTACTATTAAAGGGAGAAAATAATTAACTGGAAAAAAATAAGTTGAAATGAATTATCATTCTCTCATTTTGATCCACATACTCAACAAATGTGAACTACAAGTTCAAAGGATAATTTATTTGCAAAACTTAGCAAATCAATTGTTAGATGTTTTTGTTGACCCTAAAAGAGTGACTAAGTCACATATACCAGTTATGAATGCTCTGATTGAAAATTGATGTCCCGAAAGGACAAACTCTAGTTGTTAATGAGTCTTAACTCACGCCTGAAACGTAGTAGACAAGTAGGTTCCAAAGATAAAAATCATCGAAAAAGAAAATAAACTATATCTTATGAGGGTCCGATCGAGGGATCAACGAATTATGAAAATCTCTATAAGATATTAAAAGGTCTCCAACAGAGACATTATACATGACTCAGGTACCTAATAATAACAAGATCTCAAAAAAATTATGTAATGTTTGGTAATAAGTGGAACTAAAATCAAATCAATGTTGATAATATATTTGCATGCAATATAGCACTAGAGATTTTAGATGATGATATAGATCAGTAACATTGTCAATTGGACAATGCAAACAACGAAATGATTGGCCAAAATGGAAAGAGACAATTGAGGCAAAAATAAAATATCTTTCGAAAAGATAAGTATTTGAGTCTATAGTCCGTACATCGAAATGTGCAAAGCTCATTGATATAAATGAGCCTTTGTGAGAAATAGAAATGAAAAGGGGGAAATCGCGAGATATAAGCTCGTTTGGTTGCACAAGGATTCTCATAAAGACCTATAATCGATTATGAGGAAACATACTCCTCGATGGTGGATGCAACTACTTTTAGATTTTTTATTAGTCTGACAATAAAAGACTTAGTTTTCTTCTAATAGATGTTGTTACATCCTATTTGAATGAGCCTCTTGATAATAACATTTACATAAAACTTTCATAAGGATTTAGATTGCAGACGCAGTTAATTCAAGTTATCGAGAATATTATTCAATCAAGTTGAATATATCTCTTTATGGATTAAAACAATTTGGGCGAATGTTGTACAATCGCCTCAGTGAATACTTATTAGCGAAATGCTATAAGAATGATTCAATTTCTCTGAGCATTTTTTTATTAAGAGGTTTAGCTCCGGATTTGTTATTGTTGTGTATGTCGATGATTTGAATATCATTGGGACTCATGAAGAGATATCCCTGACAATAAAATCTTTTGCATCAATCAACATACATAGAAAAATATTTAAAGAGGCTTTACATGCATAACACACATCCGTTAAGCACAAAGCAAAGCCGAAAAATAATTGCTATGCATCAGCTCTTAATTGATGTAGAAGTACTATCTAAGTGTTACGATACCATTACCTTTAGATCTTTCAAAACTCGATGTCTCTCCAAATCATATAAATAATTGTTATGCACGAGGCAAAGCCAAAATATGTGTTTGGCTAAACATATCCAGAATATATGTGAATTGTTTTCACAAGATAAGATACAAGCTATCTTGTGTAGAGATAATGCAAAATTTATATCTCAACCAAAATGTGGATACGTCAAATGTGGAAAAAAATGAAACATATTTCTTTAAAGTTTCTTCCCTCATGATCTTTAGAAAAATAGTATTCGATGAATTTTTTCAAGCAATAATTTAAAAGATCTATTCACCAGTACATAGTATACTTCAACATTTAAATATTATATTCAATATTTAGTTATCAAGATTCAAAGATCTTATGTGATATTTTTATGAGGGAGAGTAAATACGCGTTGCACTATTTTTTCCTTAACCGAGGTTTTGTCCCAATGAGTTTTCCTGGTAAGGTTTTTAATGATGCAACATTTTATGCGTATCAAAGATGTGTATACTCTTTTTCCTTCGCTAAGAAATTTTTTTCCCACAGGATTTTTATCTTAGTAAGGTTTTATCGAGGCACATTATCTTCATGGATATCCAATGGGGAGTGTTATGAGTATCTTTATTTGTGATTGATATCCATATATTAAATGAGACTTTAATGTACTTTATTATTATGGTTTAATACCTATTGGAATTAGAGTTTTTATTTTATACCTATAAATATAGAGTTTAGAAAAAGTATTGTACACAACTCTACATCGAGAATATAATATAAATCTCTCTCTTTATCTTTCATCTTTATTCTTATTCATCTCCCTTGTTCTTTATTTTATTCCCAGTATGGACATTTTTTTCTTTCATTTAAGCCTTTTTCTTTAATAACGGGGTTGATATTATTTGACACAGAGGATAGTGAGATTTACGCTCTCCTTTAGAGCGTGGGCGAAGAAGGGGACAAGGATGGATGTAAAAGGCAAATAAATGGGCTTCGCGGGAGGTGGAGTTGATGCGTGCGTTAGACCAGCTATCAAGGCGCGTGGAAAGGGATTTTAAACTTTTTATCGGTTTGGTTATGCTTTTGGTAGTGGCGTGGTAACGGCTATTCCATTTGAGAAATTCGGGGGTAGGGTAGCAAAAAGAATATTGGAGTTTATTACACTTTGGGGTTTATTTTGAATACTGAGATTCTTGTAAGGGTAGAATACGAAAATATTTAAAAGTTCTAATTTTCTTTTAGTTGGAGAAAATAATTGAATCTTGTTTAAAGAATTGAATATATATATACATGCTTATTACTGAATTAAAACCACATTAAACCCTCTTCTATTTTTTTAATCATCACTTAAATTTTATTTGGAAAAAATTTGGTACACATGCTGTGTAAATTAAAGTTTACACGTGTCTTTTAATTTTAGGGGTTAGAATTTTAGTTTATGCTTTAAGGTTTAGAGGTTTAGGTTGTATGGTTTAGAATTTAAGATTAGTGTTCAAAATTTAAGGTATATGATGTAAGGTTTAGGGTTAGAAATTTAAGATTTAAGTTTTATAATGTAAATATGTATGCTTGTGTAGAATTAATTTTACACAGCCTGTGTATTAAAATTGTACTTATTTTATTAATCAACATACTTGTTTAAAAGTTTTTTTAAGGTGAAAAGATATTTTGTCGTGTGTAATATATACAAGTGTTATACTTAGTATCTTCACCTTTGCAGAATTCTGAAAATAATTCTTAGCACCTTTGTATTGGACAACCCTGAAGGTTAGCTATAGCAACAGTCCCTCCGGAGGTAAGTCTTACCAGAAGCCTCATATCAGTGGAGTCCCAGATAACCTTGTTATACCAGGTATCTTCACATCTGGAAATGATACCCAAGGCCTCCGCACCAGGTGGCTCTGGAGGTGGTCCCGGAGCCTTGCACATACCCAAATCTCATAAAACCGAAACAAACGCTGTCAGATCCCATCCACGTGACCAAACTATAGAGCCCAACTTATAATGAATCCAATCTAATCTAAATCCAAAATTAATATACCCTAAAGTATCCAAACTTATAATTAATCAATATAAATTTTGAACCTCCAACTTAAATCTTAAATCACTCGAATAAAAAAACTATCCATTTTCCCGGTTATGGAAATTAATGATTTTTTTTGGTAGAGAATTATTTTTTACCACCATGAATTAATTAGAAAACTGAAATTTATCATCTTTACAGCTGCAAATGAATTTGTTAATTCTAGTACCAGTATGCATTAAGGTCGTTATGGACTATATTTTTTACCAGTATGCACGTACACATACAGGAAACATTATAATGACGGATTTAGAAATATATTGGAGGATGGGCACAAATAAAATCTCAAAATTTCAAGATGAGCACAAACATTAAATCTTACAAAATTTTAAAGATTAATTTATAAAAAAATAAAAAAAATGTATGAACTTTAAAAAATTCAGTGTGGGTGAGGGCCCACCCACCACGTATATTGAGAAATAACTTCTTATAAACCATGTAATGTGAGCTATGCTTTTCATAGTGTAACAGATATTCAAATTTAAGTATCTAATTGATGTTAAAAGTTGTTTCGCACCGTCTTTACCAAACTTTGGATTTCAAGTCTTGATTGTTGAATATATATGAAAATATTTGATTTGTTGATGTATGAGTTTTTCTCCTAGTGCTTAATACTTAGAGCTCAAAAGTGTATTTCACCAACTTATAAAGCAGTAAAGTAATATATAGGACCAACCTATTCTGGTTAGTGAACATTGGAGACCATAATAGATGACATTTCATTAAAAAAAAATCGCACACGTATATGTATATCAATTAAGAACAAGAATGGGTTGTCTATCGGAGAGAGAAAAAAAAACTTGAATATTTGCTACACTATGAAAAGCCATTCGAGAGAGGAAACAAAAGCGCAAAAGAACAAGAAATATCCTAGAGGGGCAGGTAAAACAATGACACGACTGAAGAAAGCGAAGTCTTCAAAAAACCGAAAGTAAACTTTAGGGGAAAACGATCAATTAGCAAAAAAACAAAAAAAATTCAACTTCCAGAATTCGAGAGCTAAAGAACAACCGGGAACCATGTAACCTTGGCCGAGAAAACCTTGAACCTCACAGCAAAGAAGAAGTCTAAAGCTTAGAGGAAATCTTTAGAAAAAAATCAGAAAATAAGCCGCAACAACAAAATCGCAGAAAAAGAGTGAAGCCAGAAAGAAAATTCACGTTCCCTTTAAAGACAAAAGAATAAAAATCATGGGCGGATGTACGTAGTATTTTTAGGGTGCAAGTGACCACCCCATTAATCTAAATAAAATATTATTTAATCCCGTTATAAAATTCAAAAAATTAGAATTTTTCATAGGAAATATAAAAATTAACCCCACTTAATTTTTTGGGTTATAGATTTAACAATACATATTGTAGTACTATGAAAATTCCTCAAACCTCGTACTCCACTTTGATCTCATTATATAAAAATTCTGGCTTCGCCACTAATAAAAATACCTTAGAAGATCAGTTCTTCAGCAAATTTTTAAGTAAAAAGAAAGTCATATCCCCATTGCAGCAAAACCCATACCGGATCCAAGAGAAAAAAGGGCAACAAAAAGGACAAGAACCAAACTATCGGCAACGAAGAAATGAGAAAAATATCAAATGCGACCATAAAGAATATATACTTTTGAAATGCCTGTTAAGCCTCTGAGATGTCTAGGAAAAAAGTAGAAATTGGTAAAAAAAAAAAAGTTAATAAAAAACAGAAAAGGGTTATTCGATCCAATTCTTAAATATTCAGCAAAAAGGAGAACAATAAAAATGATGTGGTATCTATCTTACCTTTACGAGCATAAAATAAAAAGGAAAGAAAATAAAAGAGAAAGCAGAAAATCAAATAATTTTTTTGATTTCGAGGGTTGGGGACAAAGGGATTTAAGAAGTTTAAGGAAATCTTCATTTGTGAAAGTATACGTTCTCTAATTTTCGTAGTGTTTCTAATCTTCGCCATAATTATTTCCATCAACCATTTTATCATAGTTATTTAACCTTTCCTCTTTCATTTTCTTTATTTTTAAGGTTTTTTTTAGCTTTGAGTTCTTAGCTTTAGCAACATCGGAGAAACACTTGTGTCCCTGGTAATAAAAAAATTAGCCTTATTAAAATAGAACTTACACACATAAATAATTCACAAAAAAATTAATTGAAGGTGAAAGTATATTAAAAAATTCGATCCAAGTGCACTAAGTGCTTAGGAATAAAAATTTTAACTGAGAAACTTAACAATTACAGAATGAGGCACCCTTGCTTCTTAACTCTTCTCTATTTTTGATATAGATATCTCTTTTTCTATTACAAAAAATAAAAGCTTCTACTATATTTATAAAATTTAGTGGTTATTAAATTCTTGACATATGTCTATATATTAGCCATTAATCATACCAATATCTATATTTTTCTATAAATAATTCTAGACATAATATAAATATTTATTTTATGGATATTTTTAAACATATACTATTAATATTATTTAAATAATAAATATCTAAATAATTGTTAGGAATTCTCTAAAAAAGAGAGAAGCTGATGAATATTTAACATTGTCACTCATTTCCCACATTCAGGTATTGGAATTAACTCGGTGCAGACAGAAGCCGAAGAGGTTGGAAGACCCAAAAAAAAATTCTCCTAATGTATCATTTTTGGGTCTAATAAAATTTCTAGGTTTAGAAAGAAGCTCCGTCAAATAGAGATTTTTTCTTTTAACCATATTTTGATTATTAATACAATAAATAAGGATTGCTATTACAAATAGTACTACACCCTTGATCGTGAAATATCGATTGCTTGTTGAACCTTGTGAACTGCTTAAAAATAGGATATTCTAAATTCGAGGTCCAAAAGTTTTGTAAAACGTTCTTGGTGGAAAAAATGTGAATAAAAATATCTTACTGAATTGAATTGGGTCCATGAATCTAAGAAATAGTGAGAATTTTTTATCTCTCTTAATTCGAAAATCTAGGATTTGAATTGATGTCGTTTCATTGTTCCTCCTAAATTGCATTGATTCATCCTAAAGATTTCATTTCAATTGAAATTTGATTATTCACCATGTATGAAGATCTCCGCTAAGCATCCATGGATGAATGGTTAAAGCGCCCAACTCATAATTGGCGAATTTGTATATTCAATTCCTACTGAATGCACGCCTATGGGACCCTCCAATAAGTCTATTGCAATTGATTCTGTAACAATGAAATCTCATCTATACATAATAAATCCGTATGGTATATTCGTATCATAACATATGAACATTAAGAACTAACATTTTTTTTGAAACTCGAACTCATACGAAAAAAAAAGATTTATGGATGAAATCAAATATGTAATACTTCTAGACAAAAGTATTTTATCGGTGAAAAAAAATCAATATACTTATATGAAACAAATGAAAATGGATTGGGTACGTACATTCCACTTGAGAATGTGTACTCTGTTTTTATCTTTTTAATTATTTTGAGCAAACTTACGGGCATTGGATTTCTTTATCTAGATGATATTTATTCTCTCCCTGAATGTAGAGTACATTCGTGTTCTTAATGCATGCATGTATTTGATTAACTTTTTGTATTTGGAATTTCTTTTGCGTGGTTGCTTTGAATCAAATTAAAATAGATCATCTCAAGGAATACGAATATTGTTTGCCTTGTAAGTTTTCTAGATATCCCTGTATCTCATATCCAGTAAAATATGAAAAACCAATAAGAGAAAATAACCCTTATTTAGTGCTGTTGTTTGGCATGCCTCCATTGACAGATTATCTATCAGCCAGACTCTCAAGGAAGATGTGCTTGATGAATGAACTCTCAAGCATTTATAATATTGAAGCTTTTGGAATTAATATTTCATAGATTCAAAGTTGGCTCGGTGGTAAGGTTATCTTACGCTCTCCGGCTATACATGGGTTTGAATTAGTGGTACTCACCGAACTTTTAGGTCTTTTTCATTACGGTTATAAAAGTTTTAAAACTTTCACTACGATCACCCAACTTTTATATCGCTTTCATTAGTCACCCAAGTTCTATCGGTTAGACATTGATAATATTTATTATCAAACATTTTCTCTTTGGTAACTCTCACACATTTCATCGAACAGGTCATCCTCTATTCCTATCTTTGATTCAATTCATCTTTCTATGCTCACTACAGGATAACTTGAATGTAATCAGTTACACTCTTATGGGAATGCTTTTAAACTGGATCCAGGTATTCTGTTATTTCATAGTAACATTGTTCTTTTCTTCTTCTCCTTCTTTATTTCGTCTGATATACGTGTTATTTGTTAATCGATCGTTGTGCCTGGGGAATTTTCATTTAAATTGCATCTTCATTCCTTTCATTGCAGTTAATATAACAATATAGATGAATGTTTGTAGGCAATTTGTGAGAAGTATGATCTTATGATTGACAGCTTTCCTTCACTGGTTATTGGAAAAGCCATATGGTGATTGCAGAGAACTATCCTGTTCTTGTTATTGTTAAAGCAAGGTGGTACAGATCTCTGGCCCTATGTTTTCATTATTTTCTACAGAGAACTTCCACATGTAAACCTCACAAACACAGCACGAAACTCTTGAATCAGCTGCTAACATCACTGTAACACCCCTAAAATTTCTTTAATATGTACTAAAGGGAAAAAATGTTAAAGGAAAAAAAAATGCTTATGTGGATTTTTACTGTGGGTCGCTTCTGTGACCCGAATATAATACCTCAGATCGGATCAGATTACCCGTATTGGTCTGAGGGGTTACAATCACCCTTCCACCTGAATATAATCAACGATCGATACCCTAACAAAACACCACACCCAACTTCAAATGAGCACACACAAAAATTTAAAGAAACTATAAAATATGTTTTATTAAAGAGATATATTTATAATTAAAATTTTCAAACCCGTCGAAGTGGATATGAAATTTAGTAATACTTATAATTGAAATATATTTTGTTAACTAAAACACACACACCATCAGTTTACAAATTTCAATAGAACTAGTAAATATTAATCACAAATCCTACTGGAGAACAAATACAATTTATCATGTGCATTGCCTTTTTAACTATTTTATCTTACATCATATTAACTACTCTATCTAAAATTAAGAATTAAAGTCCTAATTGAAATTTGACTCTCGGAAAACCTATATATATATGACCAAGTTAAATAATATTAGCTATAGGTGCATCGTCTGTTTCATCTATCATCGTTATTCGTTTTTCCTCTTTTTTATATTTTTTTGAAGTGTTTGATCAACATATAACTACATGAGGATGATCAAATATATGTTTCATGCGTATAAAACTACATGTTTTAATCTACTGAGAGGCTGTTCTTCCTTCTCCAACTTCAGGCCATGGTTGAAGTTATCCACAAGCAAAGTGGTGGTTCATGCACCTTGGGACCAACTTGATATTGATATATCAGGTTTAATTTTCGAGTGTTTAGATTTAGAGAGTCGCATCCGATTCAACCTTGTGTGCAAGCAATGGAGAAAGAATACAAAGCCAACTTCGCAGCAGTTATGGTTAATGCTCCCTTATGAACCTAATAGTAACAAATATTTGAGCTTCCTTGACATGTGTAATGGCAAAGTTCATAAGTTGAATCTCCCTGAATCTGTACAAGGGGGATGGTTTTGTGGGTGCTAAAAAGGTTGGCTTTTCCTGGCCTTGGGCACAACTCTTTGTAATCTGTGAATTTTCTTCTTCAATCTAATCTCAAGAGCTCAAATTCCGCTTCTTTCGTTTTGGACGATATCAAGTTTTGAAGATTGTTTCACTACCAGACGCTCTGAATGGATCCCTGCTTCTTACATAATAAGTTCAGTTAAACCATCTTCCTCTGATGCATCACAGTGCATAGGCACATTCTGTGAGAACAATACAAGTTTAGGTGTAGGCTAGGGGACGAGAGGTGGACCATCGTTGAAGGATTATTAGTTGAGGGATAATGTTATGGAAAAATTATCTTCTTTGATGGAGAATTATATGCCAGCGTTTTTAGTTTAGGTGAGAAAAATGATAATAATCAAGCTCTTTGATAAACCTTTACAACGACCCTGGAGCCGGTGGCCTTTGTTCATGGAAGTGGATATCTTGTTGCGTAAGATTGGAACTACTCATTTCATGCATGTGCCGAGGAATGGGAACGGAATGTCTGTTTTTTTTTTTTGTTGAAGGAACGGAATGGCTGATTATTTGGCCAAGGAAGGGATCAATAGACAAGTCATGTTCAAAGCTTGGTGGTAAGTGGAGTTGATTAACAGGAGTGATCGGTTTTTCTTGGGAGCCGCATTTTTCCCTTGGAATTGTGTAATATTGGCGAGAAGAAGGGATCTGTGTTTACTTCTACTGAATTGGATTGAGTCTGTGTGTAAAGAAATGTAATCGGCCGTGATCTTAAATGTTTAGCTAGGAGGCAGAGTAGGATTGAGTCTGTGTGGCTTTGGTATTGTTGGACTGTGACTTTTGTGTATTGTGGATCTCGATTTCCAGCCCTTCTCCTAGATGTCAGTACTCTTTTCCTCTACTTAAGTTTAGGGAGGTTTTTAACGAGACTTATATCTCAAGTTTCAAGGGTCCTTACCCCGTTCTATAATAATAAATCTTTTACTGAGCAAAAAAAAAAAAAACGATAGGAAGTCAGCGTGGGAACCTGAAGCTGATCTATTTCACACATCCACCACCTTTTCCATTTTATGCTGAAGATGCCAATGGGATACTTTCATATCACAAGAATTGCAATAGATGTTCATATTTGGTGGGATCAAACGGACAACTACTAATGGTCACTCAAACATGGGATGCCATAAGCACTCTGATAGATGAAGAGGAAGAGGACGATAATGGTCTATTAGTGTATATTCAAGCTGTTACATTTCAAGTTTTCAAGATCAAAACAACTGAAGATACAGTGTGTATATCAATCCTTATTCAAACTATACGACATATGTAATGAATAATTTCCAAAGTAATATGAAGCTATTGACAATAAAACTCACTTATCCACAATAGGTGTAAAGTTTTAATTTATGCAGTGCAGAGCAGTTTGTTTTTAAAATGGTTTCATGTTCTTCAACTACGTTTTTCTCTCTCTTCTTCAATCAACTGTGAACAAATTATAAAAGAAAGAAAGGCCATTTATTTTGCTTCCTAATGATGCTTATTATTATCCTTTATGAAGTGAAAAATCATATAGATATGTCCTCTGGTTATGATCTTTCAGGTTCAATATGTACAAAAACGTGATATAATGTATGAGCACAAGCATGTGTGACATGTTAAAGTATGATATGAATCATTCACAAATGAAACATGCTTTTTTTTACTCAGCAAAGATTAATTTTTATTAAGGGGAGTTATAGACCCAAAAAAGACATAAATCCTACGACAAAACATAATTCAGCCAATAAACTCAAGAAAAAAAATACACGCATGACTCGAGCAGATAACAGAACTCCTAAAATCAAAAACCGTGTACAAAATCCACGTTCACAAACTTAAATTAACAGAACCTCTTGCAAATTAGTCCAAAAGCCTCCACCATGCTTTGAAAAGTTCTTGTCTATGTATGCTTTCCTTATTGTCTACCATCACATTGTAAGACCTTGGAACATGACAAAATTGAACCTTGTCAATCCTGCGAGTCACCTGATCAATTTCCGCGAAGATCGACAGCCAACACCATGGACGCTGCGGTGGATTGCTAATCCAGTTTAGGTCGACTTTGAAATCCGATTCCAGTAGCAACCCTGTCTTGCCTAACTAATTTGTCTCAACAAACACTTCCAACGCAATTTTGATTGATGTAACATCTGCAAAATCATCACCTAGACGAGATACTGATCATGAAAATAACACTCTAATTACACCTTAGTACGTAGAACTCCACCACATCCTTCTTGATATGTATACATGACATAGGAAGTGTATATTGCAAAAAAAATGTTATATATGAATATGATTTTAGGAATGAATCGATATACATGAAATCTGAATATGAAGACAAAACAACATACAAATGTTAAGTTGATGATTATGTGCCCAAGTTACAATTTTGCACGTGTGCTTTTGATTTGCAAGCGTCAAAAGAATATGTTCATTTGTAATTATGATGCATGATTTAATTTATAAGCGATTTGGCTATTATACGTTATAAATTTGATAAGAATTATGATGTGTATCTTTGATTGTTTTCAACGTTATTTTTTTATTAGCAAATAAGTATATTTTTGTTAATAGAAAATCATACACATGTTATATGTCTCATTAAAAAAAAATTAAATTTATGATGGAATAAAAGAGTACAACATAATAACATGAAACTTAAAGGGACAAAAAAAATTAAAAAATCAACAAAAATACACAAAAATACAAACATAAAAACTGAATTACTCAAGGCCTCCATCACCCTGCATCAAACTCAAAGCAGAACACTTACTTATGCTTGTCACGAGTCAGCAAAACAATTGACGTAGGAGCACAAACCAGCAACCTTCGAATGCAGCAAAATATCAAGACACCTGTAGTACAGATACAAAAGTAGCGGCAGACCAACAACACCGAACCACCACCGCAGAGCAGAAACTCAATACATCACTTGGAACCAAGAGGCTCGATCGACTCCACCTTTAACTAACGCATCCGTTATATCATTCACCTCATGATATATGTTACTAAGCAAGATATTGAAGATTGATAATATGAATTATTAGCATGGTTGTGTATTTGAATTGTGAAAAAACATAATCATGTTATTAGCTACTTATATATTTTATGTACTATTGAGCTTGTCAATTGATGTGGTTTATTTTTCACACGAAAATGCTTTATGAGTAACTCGTGAAATTGCATCAGTTAGAAAATCACTTGAATCATAAAAAAAACACATTCACATAGCCGCTTTTCTCTTTCTCAACTTAAGTTTTTTCTTAATATTTTTGTACCGTCTTTTTTTTTTAATTTTTGTTTAGCCGACGGTGGCATTAATTTTAAATTTAGTTGTCGACTATTGGTGTTTATTATTTCTCTTGTTTTTCATACTATGTCCTTTATTTTTTTTGATTTTTTTATTTTAAATAAGAAATTTTGTCCTTGTGACATGTTTTTCTCCGCTCTTGTGGCATGTTTTTTCTCCGCTCTTGTGGCACGTTCCTTATAATTTTTGGTATGTTTTTCGCATACTTACGATCGTTTTGATGCTCGCACAAAGACCTCGCGACTTTTGTTTTCTGATTGGTTTGCGGTGGTCAAATATAATCAGATCCATTCTTTGGTAAAATGTTGTTTGCCGATATAATCAGAATTGTGTAGCTAAGCAGCCTGTCAGATAGTTTGGTTCACTCACCACCCCTTTATCACTTTGTAAAGCATCTAGTTCGACAGAGACAACGAGTTTTTGTGAAGGTTACTAAGTTCTTTTGATGTTGGATGTCAGTCTCAATGGAATGTTTTGTTTTTTTCGTATATTTAGGTTTGATTTTTTATTTTATGTATAAATTTTTTAATAATTATTATTCCATTTTTTTCTATACTTGAGTGAATTGTAGTTTAAATTTCTTTTATTATTTTTATTAATGAAATTCAGTTGTGATTATTTAAAAAAAAATACTTGAATCTTGAAAAAGGTAAATTCTTGTAATCCTATATGTAAGTGCTGTAAATGACATGTACTAAAGCCATCATGATTATATTTGGTTGATATTAGTGCGGACAGATAAAATGATAGATTTGACAGGTAACATCTCCTAATTGACATTTGAAAATTCAAGCTACAACTACATGGAAATCAGAGCTGGTTACTCCATTTTCATGCGATGTTTTGCTTTCAAATTTTTGTTAATACTATTAGACAACATAATTGAAATATTTATGAGTGATGTGTTTGAAATTATTTGAGCTGAGTTCGAAGATTTGGTTAAAATTTAAGTATGAAAATTAAGTTTACTTTTTTTATATCACATAAACGAATTTCATAGAATGAATTCAAACCATTTATTTTAGTATCAAAGATCTCGCATGGCCGGTTGTTCGCATCAAAAGAGAAGGTAACTTTGAAGCGGATCAGTTAGATAAGGAGGGTATTGGTAAGGTCAAAGGTGGCTCATTTTCATTGGATTTTGTTAGTTGATTTTGCGGAATAATCGTGCTTTAAAACTGTTGGTATATTCTCCTTTGTACTCTCTATTGTTTTGTAGCAGTATAGTGTTTCTTTTTCTTGTGCATGGTGGAGTCGTGGTGGTTCCTGTAGCAGTCTGTCACAAGGTGGGGATATCAAGATCCTGGTTTTCTATGGTGCCTTGATGCTGTTTTGTTTGCCAGTGTGATGGTCTTTTGTTTTATTGCTTTGTAATATTTTGGTCTTTATCGTTAAATGTTCTGTTGTCGGTGAACTAGGGTTTGGCATGTATTGTATTCAACATGGTTTATCAGGTTAATAAATATACGGGAAAACTACATTGGTATAACCAAATTTTTAGAGCATTTTCAATACGGTCATCGAACTTTTAAATTTTTTTTACGATCACCCAACTCTTATACCACTTTCATTATAGCTATTACCGTTAAAAACGCTGATGTGACATGTTATTTCTTCGTTTTCTCTCTTTTTCTTCCTTTCTCTCTCTTTTCTTCATAGATATAAAAACAGAGCGTTTCATCTCTTGATTTCCTTCATTTCTTCTTCTATAACCATTGATTTCAACATATGTTTAGAATTGTTTTGTACCAACCTAAAGCAAGTTCCTACGTACTTGAGATCCAAACCAGTAAACTAATTATGTTTCTTCCATAAAGCAACTCATATTCCACGAGCATACAATCCTTCGACTCATAAATTATAGAAGCCTCTTATGCTTGGCTTGATACAATAAGAGCTAAATAATTAAACCCTTTGAGCTAGTTATTCCTGTTTTACTTTTTCTGTCAAAAGAATAGGTATCTAAAGGTCAACTGAATTGAATCCTTAGAAAAATATGAAGTAATTTCATTGACTTCTTTTTAATTAATAGACTAAATGAAGCCATATTTCTTTTCCACCATTCTTACACTCTACCCTCTTTTTTCCTAATTAAATAAGAACCACCAAATATGAAATCAAACTCCAGGCAAGGACCATTAGAAAATTGAAAGAAGGGAAAGTTTATCAGTAGAAACTGAGATGGTGAAGGTAGCTGGCTTGCCTTTAGCCACAGGATTAGGTAATATATCGATTCCACTGACTTTCACAACTTAATTGTCTTCCTTATCTGCATTCATTTCGATCCAGGAATTGGTCATGCATATATCAGAGAACAAAAAGCTAAGCAATTGAACAATTGAAAAAAAGAAAAACAATCAAAATCAATTAAAAATCTATGGACTAACATATATGAGATCTCCAGTAGATATTTGGAGAAAAATGAAAGGAACCTAACAATAATCTAATAGAAAGGAATGGAATGGTGGATCAACAAGCCGAGGCCAGAACGTCAAGACGGGCTATTTAAAGTATGGTGGCAGCAGGCATTTACTTGCCAAGTCCTTGTGCTGTCCTTTACATACATGCATTATTAATCCTATTCAGCAGCCCCTTTTATTGTGTTTCCAAGGAGTGTCATAACTCATAAGTTGTTGACTCATATGCTTGGATCGAGAGTTGTGGATTGCTCAAAGTGTTGCTAAGGTTTGGAGTGTTTAAGATTTCAAGGTCTTTTTGTACTGATTTTGATTGCTGCTGCCTAGGTAGGTGGCGTGGAGTTTCAGCGCTGTAATAAGGCATGGATCCTTGTGGAGATGTGTTTTGATTGTCTCTTGGAACGAGTTTTCTTTTGCAGTTCGGTTGGGTTTTTCCTTGCTTACGAATTGAATTCAACATTGATATAGTATTGTAATCACTCATTTTTGACGGAATTTTAGTGTTATTACTATTATTTTAATAATATTATTATTAATATAAAATTAATGAAAAATCAAAAAAATAATAATAATATAATATAAAAAAGTAAAATTAAAAAAAGCAAAAAAAAAAGAAATTATGTGGTTTTGGGATGACCACGTCACCCCATAAGCCCCCAATTTCCTATAAATAGGAGGCATGGGGGAGGGGCAATTTACGCACAAATTGAATGAGCCGGTCATGGCATGCCAATAGGAGAGCTATGCTCTCAGTAGCCAAGGACCGGGGGCAGTGCCCACGGTCCTAACCGGTTCGATCGGGGTCTTATTTTAGGTCCGATCTAGTTAATATTTTCGGAGAGGTCGTGGTAGATCTCGGTGGGGTTCGGTCGGGGTTCGTCATTCGAGCTCCTAGTTAGGTATATTTTCTTCCCCTTTTATTTGTGTTGTAATTTTTTATGGTTTAATGAAGTAGTAGTTAATTTAAAATTGTATTTTAGTTTGTATGTTTATTTATGTTTTAGATTAGTATTTATTATGTTTTAAATTTACGTTTTATATTAATATTTTATTTATGTTAAATTTGTTTTTATTTATGTGTTAGATTAATATTTATGAATGTTAGTATTTTATTTATGTTAGATTTGTTTTTATTTATGAGTTAGATTAATATTTATGTATGTATGTTTTAGATTAATATTTTATTTATGTTAGATTAGTATCTTATTATGTTAGTATTTATTTATATTTTATCGCATTGTATTTATATTCGCCATGTTTTAGGTTGCATAACAGATATATAAATTGTCAATGCGGTGCCCTTTTATCAGAGCGTAAACGGGGCCAGTATCAGGCGTAGTGATAGTGGTTGAGCGTTTACTCTCGGATAACGGGGCCTTTAAAATTTACCCGCACTTATAACCATATTTTAAATTAATCGTCACTTTAATCCGGAAAATCTAATATTAATAAAGCGGTAATTATTAAAGTACCAATTTTGGGCGGTGTGGGAGTGCTAATCCTTCCCCATCCGTAACCGACTCCCGAACCCAACAGTTTTCAAAATCTCTGGTTTTTATGGTGTCCGGCCCACCTAAGTGGCCAGTGGCGACTCCATTTTCTTAAATAAAATACGGGTTTCTAAAACCCTGTGGAATATATTTTTTAAAACATACATATTTTTTAGCGAAAGGGAGATCGCTACAGATGACGACTCCACTAGGGACATTTTTTGTTTTTTAACAAAATAAAGAGAGTCAAACTTTTTCAAATAATTACCGCTTTAATAATATTAGAAGTTCCGGATTAAAGTGACTATTAAATTAATATTTGGTTGTAATTGCACGTTTATTTTAACGCATTTAAAATTTGGCATATAAACTCGTTTTTTAAGTGGGGGGAAAACGCTAATGCTTTCGTGGAGATATCATTCTCCCGTGTAGGCCTAGCAAGTACCTTCGGGGCTCGAGTACCTTATGCTTTCGTAAGGATATCGTTCATTCGTGCAGACATAAGTGAATGGGTCCCCTCGAATTGAACCGGTTGAAAGGAGCCTATAATGAGTGATGATCGGGGGCCTTGCTACTTTTAGTAAAGGACAACGAGGACAATTCGGGTACCCCTAGAACCAAAACTGCATGTAGAGAACATATAGAAACCCACCACTTTAGAGCCATGCGGATAACCTTAGGTGTTTTAGGCGGGATAAATAGGATTGTTTTATTTGTTTACCTTATTTAATTTGTCCTTTTATTTATGTATTTATTATTTTTATCCAGTACTGACTCGTTTTCTTTTTGCTTTTTTGCATTCATTCTTGCATTTGTTGATTATTGTTATGTTTTTTACATTTCGTACATTGCATCACATCGGAAGCACGTGCATGCATCTCATTTGCATAAAATCACATACCAAAAATTCTTTCACAAGTAATTTTTAAGAAAAGGTAAATCATTTTAAGGACATTTTTTAAGAATGAACTTTTATATTCTTTCAACCAAATTTCTAAATACATCCCTTTCATAATGGCGATTAAAAAAAGAAAAAATGAACATTTCAATTTGTTTTAACAAGTTCTTAGATCCAGTCCCTTCACAAGGACATTTTTGAGCTTTTTTCATCCTCCCACGAGAATAAATATTTTTTAGCAAAGTTTTTTAATCATTTCATTAATACACTTGTTCAGTCCTTTCATAGGGACATTATTTCAAAAATAATAATAAGAGTTTCTTTTTTTATCCTTTCACAAGGACATCTTTTAATATGAGTTTTTAATCCTTTCATAAAGACATTTTTCAAAGGAAATATTTTTCAATTAAATCTTTTCATAAGGATATGGTTAAAAAATGAATTTCTCAATTCTTTCATCTCTTAAGATTTTTCTTTTTCTAAAAAAGACAAAAAAATAACAAAACAAAAAAAAGAACAAAAAAACAAAAAGGGGGAAAGAATAATTTCTCAAAAACAAATTTTTTCAATCATGTCCTTTCTCAATTATCACTTTTTTCTCTCTCAAAAATTTCTTAAAGATATTTTAATCCTACCAGTCTTAAGAACGTTTTTTATAGTTCTTAAGAAGTTTTTTTTTTCTCTATTCTATCTTTCCAATGATTGTTTTTTCTGAAAATAGGATAATTCCTTAATTTTATCCTTTCTTAAGGATGAAAAAAGAACAAGATTTTTTAAAGTTGATTGAGTTTTCATGCTCACAAAACTGGAAAGAGTTCAATAGAATTTAACAAGTCTGACAAGAAGTGTTGGCATAACATGGTTAAACACGGTAAAATTTAAGACAATGGATAATTCAAGTATCCATCGAAAAGCCATTTTTACGAATGGTCAAAGGAAAATAAATCCTTTGGAAAAAAATCTAATTTCATAATTGGTATAAACTGATTGTACTCAGGGGAATAATACAACTAGCCCGAAGCAAACAGCTATCGGTAAAGGCAACTCAAAACCGTTGATCCCTGTGCATTTGAGAAAAATGCGAAAGAAATCTATAAACAAAGCTGTAAATTAATTTTTCACCAAAAATCCATTATCGAATGGTCAAAGGAAAATAAATCCTTTGGAAAAATCCAATGTCATAATTGGTATAAACTGATTGTACTCAGGGGAATAGTACAACTAGCCCGGAGCAAACGGCTACCGGTAAAGGCAATTCAAATCCGTTGATCCCTGTGCATTTGGGAAAATGCAAAAGAAATCCATAAGCTTGGCTCGGCTCAGCGCAGCTGGGCTTGGGCTGAGTTAGCTCGGCCTGACTTGGCCGAGTTGGGCCGAGTCCACTCGGGTGGCTCGGTCCCCCTAGTGCTAGACCACGCCCACGCGCAGTGGCGGCACGTGGGGGCGCGTGACGGCAGATTCGGCCGCCTCTGGCAACCAAACTTCACCGACCGACTATTCTCAAGCCGGTGAACTCAGTGATGGCCTTCGTTTCTTGATTCGAGCCCTCTAACCCCTTTGAATAGCCCAACCCGAAACTTTTTCTCTCTCACCTCCTCCGACGGCAACTCTGACGGTGGTGATGCTGGTACCGACAGACTCATCTCGGCGAGATGAACACAATGGCGGTAGTGGTGTCGCGATCGGATAGCTAGATCTCTGTAGATCGGAGTTTGAAATTCTCACCCCAAACTTTTCCTCTCTTCTCTCTCTCCCACCATTCCCATCTTTTTCATTTTCTCTCTCTTCCATCATTCCTCTTCCCTCTTTCCAACCACCCACTTACTATTTAAAATTCAAACAACATTTTTCCTTTTTTTGTTTCTTTCTATTTTCTTTTTTTTTCATATTTACCCCTAAGCTCAATTACACATTTTTAATTGGGTCATGAACCGCAGAGCCAATACTCGGTCCAAGACCCGATTCGTTAACCCGAAACACGGGTCGTTACATATTAATTCATTAATCTTCACAAAAGATAAACCTACATCAATCTCAAATAGTTTGGTTATAGGTTAATTGATAATCATAATTAAACTCAATCCCTCTTAATTAGTATATAATTACTAAGAATTGCATGAATGATTACTACCATTATTATCAATATTAAAACCCTTAGAGAACTGCACATAAGAATTAAAATCAATCAAATATATTTTTTCGATTTAAGAAATCCAAAGCACATAAACTTTTAAGCACTAATCCGTTAACACAATAAGAATATGAATCCATACTTACTTACCATTTACTAAAAATGTCTTGATTGGTTGTTGCATATAAAGATGAATAAACTGAGGAGAAGCTTGCAAAGCTTATAAATCGATATATACGTGTTGAGTAAGTGCGAAAGATATAAATATACTTGAAATAGATGAAGATGAGAACAAGAAAACCTCACTAAGAACTTGTAGTAATAACCGTGAATCAAACCTTAATTAGAAAGAAATAGTTTAGTTGCTCATAAAGAGGGAAAATCGATAAAGAAGAGAAGAATGAAAATTATGAGATAATAATTTTTCTTCTCCTCATAATCCATTTATAAAAGAGGTCATCTATATTAATTAAAAGAATGAATTACAACAAACTAGTGATTTCTAGACACCTCTCTATATCGATGGAAAACGCCTATATAAAGGCTTCAGGTGTAGTAATTGAAAGTGTCTAACTAGTTGTGAAAAATAAAGTTCAAGAAGAAAATTTGTTTGTGTACGTGCAACTCGAAAGACAGTATTTTTTGGTGAGAATCTTGCCACAGTACATTTGTTCGGTTCTTAATAATATTGTTCGAGTAATGATCGGGTACTCACCTACGTTTCCGACAAAATGGAACGTATGAAACCCAATCCATTTTCATTTGTTTCACAGGAACAATCTCTTTTAACTAAGAACTAAAAAAAAGAAAAAGAAAGAAAGACTCTCTTGAATAACAGAAAGAAAGAAATGCTTGACGCTAGAAATAGAATCTAAAAATTTCTGATAAAATGACCGAAAACAATGAGGAACCAAATATCATAAAGATGATTAAAATAATTAATATTAGCGACCAGCCGATTTCGGTCGGCAGAGAAGGGGTCGAAGATTCTTTTTGTCTTTTCTTGTACTGTTCTCCCTAACTAATTACCATGCGCCTCCTGAATAGTTTCTTGCCGTTATTTGTATCATGTGAACAAGAATCGTCAGCCCTTTACTATTTCTCTAAGTGTGCTCACATATCATTTGTTGACACATGTTTTGTTATTTTTTTAATAATTATTTCATTTCACGGTGGAAATTAACTTTGACAGCAAACTTAATCAAAACATCAACTTTAAAACAAGTTAAAAAACGATTAGAGAGAGAGCACGGCAGAAATAAAATAAGAGTAGAAACTTTCTACTTTCTCTATCTCAAAACTTAATCAAAACATCAACTTTAAAACAAGTTTTTTTTCTTTGGTTTACTGCAGAGTTGATCGAGATGGATAAACTAGATTTGCTCCCTATCATGAACGAATTGAAATTAAAATTAAATATTCATAACGGTTTGGTACATCAAAGCCCAGTCCATCAACTTGTAAATGGGGGACAATAGACAGAGGAGCTTGCAAATGTGGATCTTTATAGTGAAAATTTTGTTGGTTTTTGAGTAGATTTATTTTGTACTTACTTTTGACTGGTTTAATTCTTTGATTTTTCTAAATGCTTTGAATAATCCATCAAACAAATTAATTTTAACATGAGAAAAAGAATTATTAAATTAATTTTTCTTTGATTTATCAATTTTCATGGAAAACAGGTTTAGGAAGTCAACGCTAATATTGTTGTGAAATGAAAACGTTGGTAAGGAAATAAAGAAGAAATGTGTCACAAAATTATAGGTAGGGCACAATGAGGGGCATGATAAAAATTTTGTCACCGCAAAGAGAGTAGAATCATCCACCTTTTTATGTCTCTATTTAAATCCAACACTAAAAATAAGTTTAAAATTTAAGGTTAGAATTTAATATTAAAGTCTAGAGGATTGGGTGTAGGATATATTTTTTAAGGTTTAGAGCTTAAGATTTAGAATTTAGTATTTAATTTTTTTTTTAATGTTGAGACATATAAAGGCACCAAAAAGGACAAATGATTTTTGTTTTGACAAAGGGGCACAACGAGGGGCATGACAAATAATTTTAGAGGTATATCGATTTTGTTACTAAACTTTAAAACGATTTTATTTTTGCTTCTACACATTTTGGCCGTCGTTGTTGGTCAATCACTGCCTTTCACATATCATCATTCACGACAATATTGATATCAAAACGTTCACATTTCACTCTCGTTTCTTCTCCTCATATTGATTTTCTACGAAATCCACTCAAAATCGACCAAATCCATTAAAATCCATGCCAACCTGACGAGTTCCAATTAAAAATTATATTAAATAGAGCTCTAATTAAATAATATTAAAAAAATTAATTTATTTTTTAATAAACTCGTTAGACGAGCCTAGTGAGTTCAATAAAATAATTTTAAAAAATTAAAATTCGTCATGCCAACATAACGAGTTCGAATGTTGTGTAGGCAAAATTTTTTGCATAGGTGTCGGAATGGTAACTAAATATTGTAATGGTGATATTTGTGTGAAAACGCACCCAACTCCAACGGTTTCGTTGGATATATAGGTCAATTTGGTCCAAAAAAATTGAGAACGCCACCTGCATGTGGCATCTTTTTCTGACACTGTAGAAAATATCCTAAATTTTTAAAATTTTCTCAACATTCTCTATATTTCAAATATTAGTTTCAAGTTAGATTATTTACCAAATTTCCTCCCAACTGGAACCCTCCAAACAATTTATTACCTTTTTCCCAACAAATCAAGAGATTACACGTGTCGACATAGATAAATCATAAAATTAAGTGTCGGTGACCAAAATGAAAACAGAAGCTAGCTTAGGTAGTTAAAATGAAAATAAAAGCTAACTTTAGTGACTTGTTTGTAATTTTTTGGGTGACCCAAATGAAACATTTTGATAGTTGGGTGACTATCTGTGTCGTTTACCCAAACAATCAAGTGGAAGGAAAAAAAATACTAAATGATAAAAGACGTTGAAATTGCTGGGAGCAAATTTATTGGTAGCAGCAGCTTGAAGAAACATAGGAGAAAAGGAAAAAAGGATTTCTCCTTTTCTCTTATATAAGATTCAGTTCCAAACGATTATTTCTTTTCTCCCTTTGTTGCTCTACTAATCGACAATGAGCGGTCGAGCGGAGGAATTGCCTCTTATGGCTCCCCCATTGATCGCCGAGCCCAGCGAGATCGACCTCGAGGCCGGCCCTGCCGACCAAATTCAGTGTCGAATTTGCCTTGAAACCGATGGTATTTTCTACTTTTAAACCATCATTTCCTCGATTTTCACTTTTTTTTAAAAGATTTCGTTTCATCAATTTGATCTGAAATATTCCCAATTTTGCTTATTTTAAGATTTTATCAATCTACTGTTACAAGTTCACTGTTCTTGTTACTGAATTTGGTGAGGAAAATAACAGTAATTTTGTTAGTAAAAAAACTTTTGAAGATTGAAATTCCTGGGCATAGTGTTCGGTAGATCCTGACAAAAAAAATTACTTTTTTGTCACCGAGTGTGATTTTGAAGGAAATTGTGCTGATAATTGAATATGCAATGGTTTTCCTCAGGTAGAGATTTTATTGCTCCATGTAAGTGTAAAGGAACATCAAAGTATGTACACCGTGAGTGTTTAGATCATTGGCGAGCTGTGAAGGTATTGATATCAATACCCATTTTATTGAATTAGAATTCAAGTGCATTATACTTCACTTTTACTATGGTTTTCTTAGTGAGCCTAGAGATGATTTTTTATAGCTGCTACTTTATTGGATATGCTAAACTACACATTTGGAGTTTGGTTTCTACTACTTTGTTCTCCGGTGTCTGCTAACAACGTAAAAATTTGATAACTTTACAGCATATACAAGATGTATATTAGATGCATTTAGACCTATGTTCTATAATGGAGACCAAATATATATAAAAAAAAAACACACTCTATTTTGGCCATATAAATTCCAGTTTACTTAAGTTGGCTTAGCCTTTTCTTTTTCACTTGGTTTTTGGCTTGACTAGTACCAAGTAATATATGTTTTTAATGGAAAGTCAGCCAGCTACAGGTATTGAACCATTAATTAGATTTCATATTTTACTTTAACATTTTCGAATGCTGTCCTGGATTGTAAAGTGTTCCTAACCGGAATTTGGTTAACTTGTGCAGTGCATCTTTAGTGGGGTCGAATAAGTCACATGACTCCAAACACTGAATAATAAATTCAACGAGTCAAATGCGATATGCTAAATTTAATTGAATTATGAGTAATGTAGCTATATTATATTTCTTGCATCATTGGTGTTGGTCTAAATGTCCTAACAGTTGAATGTACTTGCAGATGCTAAGATCATAGAAAAAGTTTAGAAATAAATGGTTGGAGCAGTTATAGAAGATTTACAACATTCGGTAAAACAATCATTGATAAAATTAGTTTTTTAGTTATTGATTTATTTATTAACCTGTGTTGCTTATCCTCTTGACGCCTATCTACATAGAATATCGACCAGTCCATAGGACAAAGTTGGTTTTAGCTGGTTGTATCTGCACATGCATAGAATTATAACCAGTCATCAGGAGGGAATTGGGCATGGGTGTTAGCGTGTTATCCCCATATTTCCGTTTGCTTTTCTTGGGCATCATGCTATTCTCCTGTTTCATAGCCCCTTGCTACAATATTTCATCATGTGTTTTTTTTTTTCATTTTGCAGGAAGGTTTTGCATTTTCTCATTGCACTACCTGTAAAGCTCCCTATCATTTGAGAGTTCATGTTGCTGCGGATAGGAAATGGCGAACCTTGAAATTCCGTTTTTTTGTTACTAGAGACATTTTATCAATATTTCTGGCTGTTCAACTAGTATGTAGTCAGCTCTTGATTGATAGTTATGGCTTTGTTAGTTTACTTCTATCATAGGTATATTTGTAAGGTGTAATTCCGGGCTCTTTTGTTAATTGTGTTCAGGTCATTGCTTCACTGGCATATTTGGTCTTTCTGGTTGATGGCTACCAGCAGTCTTGGCTCCGTCTTACATGGGGTTTTGACAGTGAGCTTAGTTTTTATTACATATGTGGTAAAATCTCAAGAACCTGAAGTAATATTTGATCATAATCTTTCAAATAATATAATTTGTTTTAGTTTCCTGTCAGTTTGTCTTTTGGATTATTGTTTGATATAAGGAGGGAGTGCCTTTGGTGTATTTCAATTTGACCACTGTTCTTTTTAAATAGTTAATTTGTCTTTTGGATTATTGGTTGATATAAGGAGGGAATGCCTTTGGTGTATTTCAAGTTGACTACTGATTTTTTTCAGGGTATTTATTCCATGCACAAGTGCTTGTGGAAACTTTGGGTTTTAGGGGTTAAGTGTAGTAGTTTTGAATTTAGGGGTTGTTGATAGAATTTTGGGTTTAGGGTTAAATTTTAGGGTTTATAGTGTAAAACCTAAATCCCTAATCATATTACCCTAAATTTTAAACCCTAACCCTAAACCCCTTAACTAAAACCCCTGACCTAAACTCTAAACCCTAAATTGAAACCCTAAACCTTAAAATTAAGGCGCTTGTAGAAACAAAAAGTTTCCACCGCCTGTGTATGAGATGATAATCCTTTTTTTTAAATAGTTAATTGATGCAATAGAGCAGATTAACTTGAGTAATATTTCACTTTTACTTTCTTACAGGACTTTATTGCATCCCTTAGAAAATTTTAGTTTACGAGATATTGTTGCTTCCCTTGGAAAACTTTAGAATGCTTTTCTTACAGAATTAACTTTCAAGTCCCCTGAATTTGTGAAATAGACTTGCATGGTTTCGGTAGTGTAAATATTAAATGTAACATTGGAAGAGCTTGTCTTTACGTAGGAGGTTGTTGCATGCTAGATTTTATCTCATCTTAATAGATTGATGATAAATAGAGCTAAATCGCACAATGTATTTGTTGAATAGTTGTTTATTTGAAGAGTTTCCTTCACTATTTATCTTAGCAATAACTTTGTTAATCTGTACTTTATTTTTTGTTAAGTTTAAATTTGTAAGTCAAAGTTTACTAGTGATAGCTTTAAGCTAATTGATTTACATTCTAAAACTGCAATATAGAACTATTTGCTGTGGACCATGCATTGAGATGCATTTTCTTATGGCGAAACTTCATCAATCAAGAATTTTAATATTGTTATGAATGAAATTAGTGAAGCTATTAATCATTGCAATTGAAAATTTAAAAGTTGAGTATAGTTTTAGGCTTTTAGCTACAAGGTTTGACTAAAATGATGACATTAAATAAAATGTTTCATTAATGAAGTGTGATGGTATCTTGACCAAAATAAGCTATTAATATTTTTCATAATTAGATTATTCAACCAATTTTTTACTTGTGTGAAGACATTTTTGTTTATCTGGTTTTCATGCTTCAATATTGTTTACTTGCATGAAATACTCATTATCCCAGCTTGTATGCTGTTGCTGATGGTTAAACAAAATGATTGTTGAATACAGGAGCCTTACTATTTTTTGCTTTGCTGGGGCTATCAGGGTGCTTTATTACATGCTATGATCGAAGAGTGCGTAATGATTTGGCTCAGCCTTGTCGAGAATTATGCCGCTGTTGCTGTCAGCCAGGGTATATCTCTACTTGTAAACTTTGATAGATGTTGAATTGTACTGTCAGTTTGGTAAATTAGTATTCATTAGTACTTTCTCTAAAAGTTTGTTGATTACAGATTAATTTGTTAAAGGAGAACGAGTTTGTTACTTAAACAGATCTACTCCTGTGATTTATCTGTCTGCCTCATCTTCCCTTTCTTCCTACCCCAGTCATTTTTATTAGCTCATGGCTCATGGTTGATATAGCAGAGTAATTTCATGTTTATACCTATCATTATACCCCCATATATGTAATACATGCTTGTATGAGAACCCGCATCCTCACATGATCAAATATGTGAAAGCAAATGTTATATTTCAATTTTCAAATGATTTCTATTTCTCCCTTCCTTCCCCTCTTTTCTCTTTACTGATATGAGATGCGTCTTTATTTTTCCATGGATTCAAGAAAAAAAGGAATATTAGCAAATAGTTCTTTAACACACATACAAAAAAAAACTTTAATCCTTTCACAGTTTATATGTATGTCTGTATGTGTATTCCGTGCATGTGCGCGTATAAGCATTCTCTAACTTGCTCAGATAAATGTTCTATTTATTTGTTCTCCTAAGGGTTACTGTGCTGATGTGATGATAGCTGAAACTGATGATTGTCATGTAGCTATTACATCAGCACTCACCTTTTCTCTCGTCTCCTTGAAACTTTTATTATGCACCTTTTTATTAACTTTCCTTTAGGCTTGTATTCATCTTCCCATCTGCATAGTTTAGAAGAGTTTTCCTGTGTTGCTCGCTCATCAAGTTTGAAAAGTATATTGATTTATCTAATTTTAAAGCCTAACTCTTCTTTTCCCCCCTCAACTTTCTACTGAATCTGTCATTGGTTAGTTCCTGCATAATGAGGATGCCATTGTTAACATTGCTGATACTGGACTGGGTTACTAGGGAATGGAAATATAACTTGAAATGGTCTGAAGAAAAAAAAATTAAGTGATGATGCATACTAGGATCTGATTTATTTTAGAGCATGTTGCATTTACCTCTCATTTATTTGGTTTACTTAGCTTCCAGATGGTCTAAAGAAGTTTATGATATTTAATGGATTCTGGGATCTGATTTATTTTAAAGCAGCAGCAGCTTGCATATATCTCTTATTTATTTGATGTACTAAGCTATTGAAGTTGTGCTAATTACGGTGATGAAGTACATATGCATATGCATACTGATATACATACCTACGTATATCATTCAATAATTAACATATGTGAGAATTGGGGCATTCTGATCAGATTATTAATTTGTTAATTTCCTAACTTGCAGAATCTGTGCAGACTGCCATTTGCCTGGCACTCTTTGTATGTGGACTGACTGTACTACATGCTTTGAAAGTTGTGCTAGTGCTGCTACTGAGTGTGGTTGCCTAGGAGGTGCTGGTGAAGCAGGGCTGCCTTTATTGTTTATAATGGCATTGATTGTGCTTGGACTTTTTACTATCATTGGCATATTTTACAGTGTTTTGGTGGCTACAATGGTTGGACAAAGAATTTGGCAGCGGCACTATCACATACTCACCAAAAGAATGCTGACAAAAGTGAGATGAACCGTATATTCTTCAGCTTTGATTCATGTGTTGTTGTAGTATTAAGTATTCTTTGAGGTAGTAGGCCAACTAAACTAGTTGAGGAAGTTAATTTTAGGTGCCAGTTTGTAGATTAATAAGCCATTTCTACTAGAAGATATGAAACCGAAGGACTAAACCTATCACCTTCTTCCAATCTGTTTTGTTGTTAAAAGTCTTTCCATTGACATTACAGTTTCTATAATGGGATGGGAAAAAGCTTTGTTTAATCTTATTTCAATGTTGTGAGGAAATTTTGGTGTTTAAAAATAAGCATATTAAATGTTGCAAAACGATTGGCTAAAAGAAAAGTGGCAAAAGAAGATATATATTACAATTCTCTGCACCATGCAAGGGTAGTCATACAATTTAGGCTCTTTTCTAAATTTAACTTGTTTCCATGTTCATGTGTAGTATTCCAACAAAGCTTTGAGGTTAATAGGTGCTGGTTTCTTGTGCACTGTTAATAGATGAAGTATATCCTGAGTGTTGTCCCTTCAATTCTCGGATTTTTTGTTGCTTCATTTATTAGTTATTTACAAAATAGCTCTCATAATCATATGAATATACTGCAGCATTCTTTGTTTCTTTAAAAAGGTGGCTTTTTTAGGTTGTGCTTCTAAATTGCTGTACAGTTTTAACATAATTCACTTTTATATGTACTCTATTAGGAGTATGTTGTTGAGGATGTCGATGGTGAAATGACTGGACCTGACTGGTCTCCTCCTTCTCTCCCACCTGAGCACGTCCAGCAGCTGAAAACACTTGGCCTTCTGTAAGTTTAATACTGCATTCTGTCAACTGACAAAAACATCATGTACATATGGACTGGCTCCGTATTTTGGTATGTCAATCTTCACAACAGGCTAATGAATCCTCTTTACACCTAAAAAAATGAGTTTGATGCAGTTATCAAGGAAGAAGTTCTACTAAGGTTGTCAATATAATTTAGTTAGAATTGTGTGAGATCCTTAAATCTTCTTTTTCAGTTTCACTTCTTTGAGGAAACTAGTACATGGAATATAACCAACAGCATGTTTCAAACACAAATACCCTGCTAATGATTTCCTGCCAAATATTAATAACCTTGTAGAGAACTGTTTTCTTTTCTTGTATAACCTATTTCACTCAAATTAAGTGAGTTTGCTGATCCCTTCTCTGTAATATGTACCCATAGTTAATGTATTACTGAAACTTGAATTTGCTGTTTTATATATTTACTGATAACCATCTCTCTTTTCATTTTGTTGTTATACTCGGATTTGATTGTATCGGGTACTGGTATGTGCCTAACACGAGTAAGGCCAGATTTTTTAAAAAAGTTTTTTCATGTATTTGGAGTATCTTTGGAGGTCATATCCTCATATGTGTTGGACATGAGTACTTGAAGAAAGTTGAAGAGTTGGAGCGTGTGGCGAATATTTCACTGCCTGCCATACTTGTTTATTAGGACCTTTAATATCTGATCGGTATTTTTCTTTCTTTCTTTTTCATAAACCATGGCACTTTTCAGATTGTATGCGCTTTACATATAGATAAATAAAATCATGGTCGTGCTGGTGCCTAAAATTATAACTTTATTTATAATGGCAGTGCCTAAAATTGCACCAGATTGGGTTGTATAAAATGAATTGATTAGGTTTGGTTGAGTTTTGAGTTTGATCTCTCTGAATATGGTTGTCATGTATGGGATTTATTTGCACATGGCTTTGCCTATGGCTTTAATCATCCATTAAGAATTCCTCGAATACAACCTAAAATGCAAGATGACCGGGTGAAACTCACGTACTTCTATGGAACGAGTCGGATCGTGGTCCATTTTATTTATAAAAAAAGGTTAAATTTTTTTCTGTGGATTCAAAACTATAATATTAAAATATTTCTATATTATTATTTCTATAGATTTATTTGGGTCGGATAAATCTAAATTTGAAATATTTTATGATGAACACTTTTTTGAGGTTAAATCGACCAATACAATGTACAAAACATAATTATAATTATAATTATAATTAATATTTTTATATAATTACGATTAAAATTAATCATTATAATATATAAATAGAATTTATACATTATTAGATTTAAAGTTTAACATTAAGGTCCCAAGGTTGCAATCTGGCCAGCACAAATAATTCAACTTTTGAATGGGTAGTAAATTTGATCAGACTATGGAATATGGAACTATTGAAGGAAGACGAGGAAACACTTGACATGTGCAAACACGATAATAATCCTTTTCAAGACAAAATCAAGGGTATAATAAAGACATGAAATTTGGATTTATCCTCAAATAATGTTTTTTTTTTCTGTGTAAAAGTACGCAAAACATGTCACATGAACATTGTTTTTTTAGGGAATATATACATTGTTAAAATTTTAATCATGTTTGGAGGAGTAGGCGAGGTTCAATGTTATGGGTTCATTGTCGTATTTGATCTTCAGATTTATTTACTGGGATTTTGGATATGGTCCATTGAATTAGGTTGATTATTACTTATCTTGTTTTTAACATTTCTTGCAAAATTTCTCTGTGGACTTTTATTTGTTGATCCGTAAAACAACAAGATCCTTCTACCTAAACTTATTATGGATTCTGGAAATTCTTACAAGCAATGTATAAAGAATTGCTTACCCTTCTTAACTACTTTTAAAACAAGCCAAAATTAAGTATTAGATTAAAAGAATAGCATTTGATTCATTAGAATATTAAAATTTGTTTAAACATCTAAATCCACCTGGAGCTTTCGTCAACATTTAATTTCTTTTAAAATAAAACTGAATTTCATTATTAGAGATATGAAAATGTATAACAAAACCCACTGCAAACAAAGATAAAACTTGAAAATTCAAAGATCTGAATATATTTGAGAATATAGACTATGTAATTAGTTACATTTTAGTTGAGTAGTTAGATAATCAATTGTACAGCTAGCTGTAGACTATATAAATTCATTATTGTGTGGCTTGATGGTTACATAAATGAAAACTATTATTCAGATCACATGTTATTTTTATTAGTTTTCTCTGATAAAATCCGTTGTAAAATGGGATTTAATTACATTTGACTACCGACCTTTTCTCTAGGAACGTGTGTTGTAGTGATCGCTACACGGACATTAAACTACCTCGAAATAGACAAAAATTGTGTCACAAGATAGACGAAAATCGTACTATAAAAACAGACAAAACAAACACAGCAAAATATATGAAAATGAGGGATCCAAGGCAGAAAATATTCTTATTAAGAACCAAAAATAAAAAAAAAATAAAAAAACACTAACGGTCGACAATCAACATAAGACTAATATTATCGTCGACAACATAAAATAATAAATTAGACAAAAACAACGACAAATGAAAGAAAAAAAACGGCCGCTTAGGGTTTGATGATATAATTATTAGATCGCATAAATTTATTTAGCGTTTAACATGTGTTACGATTCATTAGATGGGAACATTTTAAATCTCGAAATTTTTGTTGACGGATCTTAAATTTTAGATATTTCAGGTCAGTTTCAATGGAGAGATGGTTTATCCAACTCTCGTGTTTCACACTTGTTAAAAAAGCCGTTGTAACTATCATTAGATGCGAAAGGGAACCCCCAAACAAAACCCAGAAAATGGAAGAGCATGAACCTGCCCACAATTTTCCAGGTTTCACATTTAAAATATAATACAAAAAAGATTCTATACAATTACAAACAACCAAGGCAAGCTCGAGTCCCACATTAATAATTTAAAACACCACCTGTCAGCCTTATCCATTCCTTTGAATTCTAATCTTAATTTCCCCACCTCCCCTATAAATACTTACCTCAAATCAATTTCTTTTCAAACTAGACTTGAATCTTTGATCGGAGAGTTGAAATAAAAGAGATATGGCTGATATCGCTATGCTTGTTGCCGAGGAATACGAGAGGAGGCTGAGGGTTTCAAGAAACCAAGTCGGGGCTGGGAAACAACAGGATTCATGTGTAGCGGTGCTGGGTTTGAAGCTGAAGAGCAGAATTGGGCATCTCGGAATGGAGGTTTCTAAATTGGGGTTTGAGCCGAAATCGCAGATTGGGGTTGCAGCTTTCCATGGAGCCTTTTCTGCTTGAACCATTTCCCACTCTCCCTTTCTTCCCATAATCATTGTAAACTATTTATAAGAGAAAATGGAAACCCATCTCATTTGAAATATTTCATATCCGTATCACATGCTGAAAGTTCTTTTAAGAACGGGTCAACAAATGCTGGAGTAAGTCCGTTTGACATCCACTTGACTTCTTAGATCCTGAGTTTGAGTATTTTTTTCCCTTTCTTCCTCCTAAGTTGTAGACATCGTTCAAAAAAAGAACGGATTAGCCATGATTAAAAAATATTTAGAAAGTATGTATAGAGAGTTATTATTTGATATATTATTAGTGTAGGAAAAAGTATACAACTACATCTATCTAAATTTTTAAATTTTTTATTGTCTTTTTAGTTTTTTAAAACGGATTCACTTGATTTTAATCGGTGCGCGAGGATTTTTTGTATACACAAGGTCTCAAATTTAAAACATGTTTAAGCGATATCAAACTATTTATCACTTGGACCAATCCTAAAATTTAAATTTTAATCATAAATACTATGCCCTAAATTAAATTTATAAACCTTAAAATAAATATGCTTGTGAAACAAAAGTTTACCACCACTATTGCATCAAATATTTTCTCTATACGAAAATATATTTTATGTATTGATCGAGAAAAACTTGTTTTTTTATAAGTGGTATAATTTGATTTTAGTGATTTAATATAAAGTTTATGGTTTAGATGTTTTATGTCTTAGGCTTTATAATTTAACATTTAAGATTTAAGATTAAAATTTAAGTTTAGAATTTATAGGTTAGATTTAGAATTATAAATTCAACTTTTATAGTGTGAAATTTAAATATACAGACTTGTATAAAAATACATTAATTATAGATTAAAATTAAATTTTAACTCGTATTAGAAATAATAGAGATAATTTTCATGAAATATGATAATCCTATTATTTAGATACATGCGTAACAAATTTTTCAAAAAAAAAAAATCGGGCTTACTTAGATCACCTGGCAGGGTTCAATTTTATTCTCCAAAAAAATTTCAAAAAATTATTTAGATACATGCGTAACAAATTTTTCAAAAGATTTTATTGAATGTTTTGGGCTTACTTGGATCACCTGGCATGGTTCAATTTTTGGAGAATAATGGAAGGAGGCCCGATTATATTAAACTCGGTAATTTAATAGATGTCGTCTTATCAAAAAATATTCTAGAGGAGAAGTATATTCACCAATGTGAACATTTATGTAATCACTACACTCAGGGAATTAATAATGTTGTGATGTAATTTTCATAGTTAGCTAAGATTTAGTAGGTGACTCTCGATTTTAGCAGTTTGTAAATCGATTTCGACTATTCATTGTAAAGGATTAAGCTATAAATAAAGGTCCTCCCTACCTCATCTATATCACTCAACTCTGGAGAGAATACAAAGTATTCACTCTAAGTTTCTCTCGTGTTCTTCGTTGCATTTCTTTTAGTTTGCTTCTACTAATTGTTGCGTGATTTAAGTGCAACGTAAACGGTGCAAGTATACATATCACAAAGTAATAAAGTGATAGGCATAAAGTATCGTCTCCACATGAATTGGTTTGGGCCACTTTGCTTAAGTTACTGCATTGTAAAAGAAATAAATTGATGGTGATAGATGGTGATAAATTTCAAGTAAAATAAACTAAGTAAATAGAATAAATAGGAAAAGGTAATCGATATGAGAGACTAGGCCGGGTTATCGTGTGTTGTGGTGTGATTGCCGTATGAATTGTCGTGGCTAGTAATTGTTGAGGCAAGTAATTGCTGTGGCAAGTGAATTGTCGTGGCAAGTGAATTGTTGTGGTAAGTAAATTGCTGAGGCAAGTAAATTGCCCTTTCAATGTTCGGCAAAGTGTTCTTCAATGCCTTAGCGTTATCCCTAACAGAAGAACTGATAATTGTGCAAGCCTTGGTGATACATCCCTACGTTAACCTTGGGTGAACAACATCGATCGTTTCACTATTCTTAGTTGCTGAAATCCGATCCTTATTCCTAAGGCGAATTAGTTTCCACCAATGGTTGTTTAAATGGAAATCGTATCCACTTGTTTCATGAATATAGCTCTCCCGAGCCTAGATAAATAAATGCATTCAAGTTCCTTTCTCAATTTCCATAAAGGGAAACAAAGAACCAAGAACGGGTAAATGCTGAATTTATTGAATCAAAAACCAAAACCAATCATTCGTCTCTACACACTAATAAAACCTGATAACCCAAGCCAAGTTAATCTAGTTCATGACTGGGGTAAAAAGAAAGCACAAAAGAATAAAACCCAGACATGGGTGGATAGCACGATACAAGATAAAAAGAAATAGAAAATATGAACTCCTCAAATCTAGGCTAAGAGTTGTACGTGAATCTCCCTTTTTTGATCCGATCTCATTCTCCCAATCGACTCCCCTCACGTTGTTGTTGCGATTTCCTTAAATAGGTGAGGAGAAGGAGTCCCAATGCGTATGAAATTCGTGGGATTTAATCTCTAACTGATTCATATTTGAATTTGAATATGGGATAATTATCATTTGCGTTTGAAATAATTCTGTAGATAATGGTTTTTATTGCGACTTGCCATGGCATCCTTCGACAAGTGGCTTGGTAAGTCGTCATCCTTATCTTAACTTGTCAAGGCATCCTTCGGCTAGTGTCTCGACAACTCGTCCTGCACAAAATAAAGCAAAATAGCAGCGATTTCTCCACAAAAACCATCAAAACATAAAGCCAAGCTCAATAGACGAGAAAACTATGAAACTATACTTGAATGACTAAGAATGCAACTAAAATGGGCCTGTCTAACAATAATAAGAGTAAAAATGATAGGAAATATTGTGTTTTTTTTCAAACTTAACACTAATCATGGCTTTTGTGCTTTTTCAGTACCTTGGAAGAGTTTGATCTTACCGAGTGAGATCACTACACTCAGGGAAGTAATAATGTTGTGATGTAATTTCCTTAGTTAGGATTTAGTAGGTGACTTTCGATCTTAGCAGTTTGTAAATCGATCTCGATTATTCATTGTAATGAATTTAGCTATAAATAGAGATTCTCTCTACCTCTTCTATATCATTCAACTCTCGAGAGAATACAAAATATTCACTCTAAATCTTATTTCGTGTTCCTTGTTGTATATCTTTTAGTTTGCTTTTACTAACCATAGCTTTTGTGTTTTTGTAATCACTAATTTTGTCCGGCTCTTTTTTATTCTTTTTAATTTTTTTACAAATTGGGCTTATGTTATTATACTATATATTAGATTATTCCTTTTAGCTTTCTTTTCTCATATTAATTAGGGCTAATATTCTAATTTTATTTACACTTGTTATTATGTTATTATTATTATTATCATCACTATTATTATATTATGTTATTATTATTGTTATTAATTAAATATCGTTACCTTTGTTTTCGTTTTTAGTTTTGTTTATCATTATTTATTACTATATTTACGTTATTATTATTATTATTATGTTTTCACTATTATCTCTTTATATTATTATTAGTTTTATTAGTACATTATTATATTTTTATTATTTTATATTATTATTAAACTGAAAACAAAAAATTAACAAATAATATTAATTAACTAAATAAAGCCCAAGTGTTATTTTATAGAGTCCATTTACATATTTTAAACAACCCGAAAAAATAATAATAATTCAAGGCCCGTTTGTGGCCCAAACCGAAAACCCTAAGTCTGCCCTAATACATCTGTCTATTGTGCAGCCGCTTCCTGACCCTTGGATTCGATAGTGATCTGACGGTTCAGATCAAAGCTGGAAAGCTTCCAGATGTTTCACGCACTGCACACGCTCGGCCCGATCACCTCCCTTGGCTCTTCAGTAGCCATCCACGCGCGCGTGTAGACCACCTCTAGGCTCTTCAGTGGCCGCGTCACGACCACGCGCGACTTTTCGGCTCTCCAGTAGCCTGTTCAGCCTCACATCCAGCCAAGGGACCACTGACCCTCTCCATCAACCACCTGCAAAAAATGATACAGACAACAACAGCAACAGAGCAGACAACAGCAACAACAAGCCAGCTTTTATTTTGTTTTCACTATTGTATTTCGGCTATAAAGCCAGAATCAAAGAGCATTGTAACGGAGATTCACCATCAATACAAAAAAAAACACAAAAAATTCACTATCAACATGAGGTCCCGATGTTCTAGTGGAGTGTCATACGAATCTTGGGCGTTATCTCTTTTGGTATCGTGGGTTGTGGGTTAGGTTGTTCAAATCGCATGTACATGCGTTTATATTTTTAGGGATTCAATTTTAAATTAAAAATTGAATTTTCATTTTTTTTTCGAAATGATAACACAAAATCAACGCATTACCAATTTTGGGCGCTGTGGGGTGCTAACCCTTCCCCACGCGTAACAAACTCTCGAAGTCAAATTTTAAAATCTCTGATTAATTTTTAACCGTGTCCGGCCTACCAAAGTGGCTGGTGGCGACTCCATCCATCTTTTTTATCTTAAATTTTTCCCGATATTCTAGTAAGAGTGTCATCCTGGTCTCCGAGTGTCATCTCTTTTGATACCATTTTCGAATATTTCATTTCCAACCATTTCATACAAATATTTTCAAAATTATTTTATTTTAAATTTTACAAATCTGAAAAAAAAAACCTTGATGACAAAGTGCTAAAGATATATTCATCATCACAGACTAGAGTTTGAATAGATTTGTTTGCAACTAGAGTTTGAATAGATTTGTTTGCAACGTATGCGTGAACTATCAAAAATTAATATTTATAATTTTTTATTTAAGTATTTAATTTTGTCTTTTAATATAAACTGACCCATGAAATCAACTTTTCGATTTAAAGTGGATTGTTTCAAATTTTCAATAAGTTTAAATTTTTAATATTCTTTTATTTTAAATTGGTACATGGAAGTGGATTTTTTTCAAAATTTTAAATTACATGACCTAAACGGATTTAAATTGAAAATAATTGATTTTGAATCAACAATTAAATTTAAATATTTAATTGGCCGAATAAACTTTAGGGTAAAGTACTAAAATGGTCAACGAACTTTGTTAAAAAAAATAAAACGGTAACCAAACTTTTAAATGTTACAAAATGACAATTAAACTTTATATTTTGTAACAAAATGGTAACTTGTTAATGGGTAACATTGCAATTATGAAAATTTGGAATAATAACATATTTAGTCTTTATATTTATAGATTCAATCAATTTAGTCATAATCAAAGAAACAATAAATTTAACCCTTGTCCCTCCTTCATTATCTTCGTATATTTGCAAAAGGAGCTTCTTGGCAGATGGAGTCACTTCAATGCTGCTACGCCTTGCCGTCAAGGATGAACAATGTCGTGAAGCTCTCGAGTCCCTTCCAAGTGTTATCTGAAAAAAGACTGTATATTTTCAAAAGATAATATTGTCCCCCAGTTGATTATATTTGCAATATTTTACCATTTTATTGCTTCTGTATGAACTTGACTTAGAATGTAGTATCGAGATTTGAGAATGATGCTCACAAAATACATTCTTTTCAAACTTTCATTGTAACTTGTACAGTAGATTGATACTCAAAGATTACAAAACATGATAAAAACACAGACAGAAAACTCCAGTTCCCACTATCTCCTGTTAAATGGAAAGATCATTCCTGATGCTACATACAAGTGAATTTCCAATGCCATTGCTTTCATTGGGGGTTACACAGCTCCATTGATGGCGTCAATTTTCTCAGCTTTTTTCAGCACGATCTCAATCTTCAAAAAAACAAGGACAAACGCATACAGAGAGTTAGGCATATATATCATTCATGAACAAGCAACTAAATTATGCAAAACCAGCCAGTAATGAACCTTAGCTTTCTCGATCTGACGACCCTTTGATCCTCATAGGTGCTGAGCACAGTTGATGTCGTTATCCCTGTTGTGTTTCGAAACAACCGGAATCAGGGAGCAATACAGGGCAAGGTATTTAAAACAACAGTCTCGATGCAATGCTACGGATCTCTTTACCTTTCTGGATTTCGAATCCATTTCGTTTCAGAATCTCAGCTATAGTGACAACAGTAGGAATAGCTGGGGTAAAACAAGAAGTATCAGCAAAGATTCCAATGCCATACATCTTCCATACATTCATTCACATTCTTCCATACATGCCAAAAAGCATTTAGTATAGTAATAAACAAGATGGATGATCCTATTTGATTTCAACAAGATTAAAGTAAAGAATCAAAGAAATTTTACCCATTCCTAAGCCGCAAAGTTCAACCTCATTGAACTCGTTGATGTACCTCTGCAACAAAGCAAACATTGGATCAGATTGGAGCCAAACCCCATAAAGAAGCGAGCATTTAGTCCTCATTGAACTCGTTGATGTTAACGCTTGAGAGAGAAAAGGAGACAGATTTCTTTCTGCGGAAATGATTGAACATACGAAGATGATGATGAAGGAGGAAGAGGGGTTAAATTTATTACAGTTTTTAATTAGGACTAAATTAATTGAATTTATAAATATAAAAGACTAAATATGTTATTATCCAAATTTTTATAATTGCAACGTTATCCTCATTAACGGCCGTTAAACGCCAAGTTACCATTGTATTATAAAACATAAAGTTTAATTGTCATTTTATAACATTTGAAAAATTGATTATCAGTTTATTTTTTTAACAAAATTCAATGACTATAATACTTTACCCTAAACTTTAAATATCAAATTGAACTTTAAAGATAAATTCAAGTATCAAAACATATATTTAGACATTAAGTAATAATAAAAATTGAAAAAAAAATAAAGACAAAATTAAACAAATAATGTACTTAGGAAAAAATTAATGAATAGGATTAATTGAAAATGAGTTTTTAACGCTTCTATAATACCTACCACAATTAATCCTAATTTCCTAAATAATTTTAGATCAGCCACATTTTTTTATTTTTTATTATTTCTTTCTATCTAGAAGTATTTTAGTTATCTTCTAGATCACCATATCCGTATAAATCATAAAATCATGTTAAAAAAATAGTGCAACCGACTCAGAAACCTGAAAATAGCTGTCAATCCTCCTAAACTGCCCGTACTCGAAGTAACAACTTCTTTGTATTAATCGCTAACAACCCAGTTCTGAAGAACCCTATCTCAATACAGAGAAGATTTGATAACACCCTTTTAATTCAATGGAATCACAGGATCAAAACCCAGTTGTTTTAATCACAGGGTGTTCACAGGGAGGAATCGGACATGCCCTGGCACGCGCTTTCGCCGATAGCAACTGCAAGGTGGTGGCCACAAGTAGGTCTGAGCTCCATGTCAGACCTGCGGCAAGATCCCAGGTTTTATCTTCAAGAACTCGATGTTCTGTCGGAGCAAAGCGTGCAAAATGTCATGTCCAATGTAATAGATAAGTTTGGTCGTGTTGATGTCTTGGTTAATAATGCTGGGATCCAATGCGTCGGCCCTCTTGCTGAAATCCCTTTGCCGGCCCTGGAAAATACCTTCAACACCAATGTTTTCGGTAAAGTTAAATCTCTCCTAATGATTTCTATTGTTAACCAAACCAGTCGAATAAGCCGGTGTTTAATTAAAAATATAACTAATTGTGCAAAAAAAAAATTAGAATTTTAGAACCGAATCGAAATGTTAAATTACTTATTATTTTTGGCTCTTGGTTTAGCATGTAATTTGAGAGATTCAATTAGATTGCGGTTATATGGCTAATGCAGGGATTTAAGGGCATAGGAGCAGTCTTTCCCTAATCGTTTATGGCTGGATAGTACCACTATACTGCTATGTTGCTCCGACTTTTCTTTTTTCTTGAAGTATGGGGATGTCAAACTCTAAATATATGATGAAACTTAGAAAAAAGAACAAACTTGTGCTGGAAACATACTCATATATAACACTAACACCCGAGTCCAAATAACACAGCATCATGATAGTTGTTTGTCTTAGATGAGTTTCATGTTTGTATTTCCTTGCTGATCATCTCCTCATTGTTCCTTGGAAACATTTACGTCCACTGCATAACGCATAGTTCTCACTTTATTTTTTCTCCTTTTTGCTGAATATTAAGGAATTGGATTGAAGACCCCTTCCTTAGCCCCACTACCACCCTCATTAACACAGCAAAACATTGAGTTCCATTTTGTATAGATGGCGCTAATTGTCTTGTGTTTATGGTTTTGTATTTTATTACAGGTTCGATTAGGGTTGTTCAAGCTGTTGTACCTCACATGGCATCTAAGAAAAAAGGAAGGATTGTGAATGTCAGAAGTGTTGGTGCTTTGGCTCCCGGGCCTACTCTGCTTCTAAAGCAGCTCTTCATGCGCTGACTGATACTTTGAGGTCAGTTTAACATGATATCTGCATAAAAGAAAAGGGTTGCAAAGCAATTCATTAACTACCAACGTCCCTGGAAAAATAATGTTTTTGCACATTAGTTTAGATGGAGGTGACAAAGAATTGAGCTCGGTTTTGGACCGAAATAACAATATAGAACCGAGTAATTTAATATATACACGTTTGCTATTGGTGCAAACAAATAAAGTTGATAACATTGTTAATGAAAAATGTCTAAATGCTGACCGGGGATGAAATCTGACAATGCAAACCTGTAGATAGAAATCTAGTAGCAAAAGGTTTTCTTCTATTAAAGAACATATGCTTTTTGTCAAATTATAAAAAGTTTATGCCAGCATCTAGACGGTTTTCCATTAACTTGGTTATTAATTTTACTTGTTTGCTCCAATATATAATATGTAGTGATTAAATTACTCAATCATACGGTATAGAGGCTAAATTACACTTTTGATTATAATGTAGGGACTGTCTGGATGCTTTAACTGAAATTTAGTTAGCCATTTTGTTCTTTTGCATCTGAATGTATTCAAAATCCACTAAAAATTTTATTGTTTGAATTTGTTATCCAATTCTACTTTTACGAATTAATTCTTAATATATTCAAAATCCGATGCATTTTCTGAATGATATTTCTTGGAATTTTAAAGCTTTCGAATCTTGGTATTATCTTTGAGGGTGCAATTGGTTTGAGGAATTGAAGATGACCGTTGCATGTGCACATTGCTTTTCTATATCTTTGCTGTCTACTAAAAATGTCTAGATATTTATAACTTAGGTTGCTCTAACGCCTAATTCTTCTTGAGGTACGTATGTTTGATGCACATCTGAATATGAGTATAGGGATATAAACCTTTAATGGCACTCCAAATACATAGAAAAACTTAGCAAAATTGAACTTATCCACGTTGAACAAACATTCATATCCGACACTCATTACAGACATCGAGTAACATAGTTTAGAACATCTTGTATGTTGTTAAGATCCAAATATTTGTGAGTGATTTATCATCTTATAGATGCACACTCTTTTTGTCCCAAACTATAACTTAGTTGTATTTTCGAAAACTAGTGAGCTTATATCCCCTTTGGGGAGGAAAGAGTATTCCCAACCTATGGATGTGTTAAGTAACTGGATATGCGGTATTGCTATTTACTTTAGGATATAGGATACACAGGCTATGGTTACCGGATAACTCTTGGTTTTGGTAGGAGCTGGGGCTCAAACCTTGAACCTTTTGGTTTATTGCAGATGAAGAATCTGCTGGTTTGAATCCCCTAAAGGGAAGCTTTGCATGAGTTTCTGGCCCAATACTTGTAGGTCATATGAGATTCTTATTAGTTAAAACTTGAAAGCAAACAAAAGAGAACACCTGTAATTAGATAATGACAGGTAATTGATCTTGCTTTGCTATGATTCTTCATTTTTCTCTCAAGTCTGAGTAATAGGGTAATCTTTCATGACTTCCTAAACCAAGCAACAATGTAATTTTCTTTATCATATTTGTGATGTATGCAGATTGGAGCTGAGCCATTTCGCGATCGATGTCATCAATGTGGTTCCAGGAGCTGTAAGGTCAAACATAGGGAACTCTGCTATATCTAGCTACAATAGGATGGCGGAGTGGAATTTATACAAACCATTTGAAGAAGCCATCCGAGAGAGAGCATACTTTTCACAAAGATCCAGGACAACCCCAACAGATGTGTTTGCAAAGGATACAGTGAAGGTAATAATGAAGAAAAACCCGCCAGCTTGGTTCTCAACAGGTCATTACTCCACTATTATGGGAATTATGTATCATTTGCCAATTTTTCTTAAAGATTTCATTATTAGGAAAGCAATGAAAGGTTGATTTCTCCTACCACAAACCTGATGTAGATATAATGTAGTTAGATGTTTGATGTCACAATAACTGGCATTTTAATGTCTAGACTCAATCGAACCTTCTTAGAGTGTATTTCAAGATTTTTTTTCGTCTTCAAATATAATACCCAAATGTACTTTATCTTTTACTCCTGTAAACTTTGATAATTTGTGTATTCGAATTGTTGTGCGTGTGTTTCAGTTATTGTTTCATGATATAATTTATTTTTCTTGTGTTATGTTTATGATGTGTATAGGTGCTTAGACCTTTGCATGTGGACAACTCTCCTTAATAAAAAAAATCATGCATTTTATCATATTAAACTTGTGGATAACTCTCCCATCAATTAAACTTAAGATTGTTATTTTCCTTCCTACCAAACACTATATGACAAAGGCAAAGACGAAAGCTTAGAACTTTTTCAGATACCAAATTTAAATTCGGTTGTGTAAATATTTTGTGTACATAATCACGTAATAGTGTGAAGTTATAAACTACTAACACCCTTTGCATGGGTGGGTTATATATTACAAACATCATAGAAACAGCATTATAAACTACAAAGAGGCGATTGTGTGGGACATTCTTTCCTTTACCTTAACATTCAGACAAATAAACAGAAAGAATCCGAGAAACAACCAGGGATAAACTGTCTATAGCTTGATCAGTGATCACCAGTTCTTGTTGTTTCTCTAACGTGTGGTTTGCTTTGCGGCAACTTGTTCTTCCGAAATAGGCAAATAGTAGATCTTAGGAGTTGCTTTGGTTTTCCAAAATAGGTCATCTAGGGTGACCATAGGAGAATCTGGTTCATCTGAAGGCGGCGACGGCGGTGGAACAGGAAGCCGTTTCTCCGGCGAAACCTGTTGATGAGCTGAGGGTTGGGGCTGAGAAGTGAGTGTTTCAACTTCATGAGGATCCACAAATTCAGCCACCAATAGACGTCCACCATTAGGTGGCCATTGCAGGTTATAAAGTGCATTACGTGTCTCTATTGCTTCTTCCACAGATGAATACTGCATGGAAAATGATGATTTCACAAATGTCTTGAAACAAAAGTCACGGAAGTTAGAAACAAAACATGTTAAGTCTTACAGTAACATAACAATGAGTCTTCATCTGGTCCATCCAGAAGCTTGTAATTATCCCAGTTTTGCCTAAAAGTTGTTGCACAGCTTTCAAGGTAAAAGGACGAAGGAAATTATCGACTCTGAGGGAAGTGGTCGGAGGTTTTTGTGAAGGTGGAACTACGAAATTAGAGAGATGAAAACAAAAATCCTTTTAATGTTGACAAAACAAATGATAGAAAAGATTCCATGTACATATGTTTTTGAGGGATTTATGTGATCAAATTATATAAAGAATGGGACCAAAGTTCTTTTTTTCACATCTGATTGAGAAATGACAACTCACCATCTTGTTCCTTGGGCGTATCTTCACTATCTGTGGAGTCTGATGAAGGAAATTTGGATTGAGAAGCAGCAAGTTGCGTGGTAAGATTAGTGGCTAGCTGCTCTGGAACTTGTAAATTATCAGAGTTCCATTTCTGCCTTTTAGGAGGCCTACTGTTCTCAATAGCTTCTACATCTGTAAAGACAACTAATATTGTGAGAATTGTCCAATTCATGAAAAGGTTGCAATTACAATCCATCCTCACTTACCCTGAAGCTTTCTTTTTCCTGGAGAACGGCTCTTATTCTCAACAGATATGTCCTTTTGTTCTGTTGATGAACCATCTCCTGCAACAACAACAGTACTTTCCAGCTCGTCGATAATAAGTGCTTCGTTTTCCACACCATCTTCTATTTCATCACTAGTACAGTTTGAATCGATTTGCTTAGTTTCAGGCAAATCCTCCTCCATGGAGTCATCACTAGAACTTCTATCTAAATTTAATTTTTCTGAGTACCCCATCTCTTCACTGTCATCTTTATTGCTCGTGTCTGCAGTTGTATCATTGTTTTCTTCTATCTCATCAACAGATGCCTTGTTCCGAAGCGGTTGTTCATCATCGTCCATTGGATGTGATTCACCATTATTTGGGACAACATTGGTCGATGAACATGGTTCGACCATCTCCAGTTTAAAAACATCTTGGCTTAGTTTGACATTTTCATCATTAATCTTTTCATTAATTGGCATAGAATCATTAGAAATAGAATCAGGCTTCACTTGAAACCCTGAAACAGGGTTGATCTCAGGCACCTGATTGTTCAAAGAAGAAGAGTCATGCATGCCATCCCCACTGTCTAGCTGAGCCTTGGGATCTTCAGTTCCCACCTCTACCTTTAGACCCTCATTCTCCACTTGGGACTTTGCATCTTGACACTCCATTTGGTTGTTAGAATTCACATTTTCTAGTTGCGAGCTCTCCAAATGTTCCTCAATCAGTGGTACCTCAGTCACCACTTGGGGATTTCTATCTCGACACTCCATTTGGGTGTTAGAAGTCACATTTTCTTCTGGTTTCGAGCTCTGCAAATGTTCTCCAACCAGTGGTACCTCGGTTAACACAGGCTTATCTTTCACCAATATGTCAGATTCTTCAACTACACCACAACCTGATGCAGCCTCACAATCACCAATAGCATCTTTAAACTTCAACTCACTCCCCTTCTCAATCTCACTACCACCATGATCCACTACATCTTTAGCTTTCTCGTGCATGTCATCCTTATAATCCTCATTCTCTAGCTGATCCTTGAGATCATCCTCGTTCTCCATTTGGGACTTTGCATCTTGATACTCCATGTGCTTGTCAGAATTAACATTTTCTTCTCTTTTCGAGCTCTGCAAATGTTTCTCAATCAGTGGTGCCTCAGTTACCACTTGGGGTTTTCCATCTCGACACTCCATTTGGGTGTTAGAATTCACAATTTCTTCTGGTTTCGAGCTCTGCAATTGTTCTCCAACCAGTGGTACATCGGTTACCACAGGCTTATCTTCCACCAAAATGTCACTTTCTTCAACTACACCATGACCTGATGCAGCCTCACAATCACTAATAGCATCTTTAAACTTCAACTCACTCCCCTTCTCAATCTCACTACCACCATGATCCACTACATCTGTAACTTTCTCGTGCATGTCATCCTTATAATCCTCATTCTCTAACTGATCCGTGAAATCATCCTCATTCTCCACCTGGGACTTTGCATCTTGACACTCCATTTGCTTGTTAGAATTCACATTGTCTTCTCTTTTCAAGCTCTCCAAATGTTCCTCAATCGGTGGTACCTCAGTCACCACTTGGGGATTTCCATCTTGACACTCCGTTTGGGTGTTAGAATTCACATTTTCTTCTGGTTTCGAGCTCTGCAAATGTTTCCCAACCAGTGGTACATCTGTTACCACAGGCTTATCTTCCACCAACATGTCTGTTTCTTCAACTACACCATGACCTGATGCAACCTCACAATCACCAATAGCATCTTTAAACTCCAACTCACTACCACCATGATCCACTGCGTCTTCAAATCTCTCATGCACGTCATCCTTATGATCCTCATTCTCCAACTGATCCATGGGATCATCACTCTCCGCCTCAAGCTTTCGATCTTGGCTCTCCATTTGCATGTTGGAATTCACATTCTCCTCTTGTTTCGAGCTCTGCAAATGTTGTCCAATCAATGGTACCTCGGGTATCATAGTTTTAACTTCAGTGGCCTGAATAACAGGCTCATCTACCACCAACATGTTCATCTCTTCAACAACTCCTTCACTTGAACCACTGGATGAATATGGTTCCACCATCACCGACATAACATTATCATCAACTATATTATCCTTTGGTTCATTCTTTTCAGTAATTGACATAGGATCAGTAGAAACAGAATCAGATTTTACTTGAAACCCTGAAATAGGGCTGATTTCAGACACCTGATTGTTCAAAGTAGAAGAGCCATGCATGCCATCCTCATTCTCCAACAGAGCCTTGGGACCCTCATTCTCAACTTGGGGCATTGGATCTTGACACTCCATTTTCATGTCGGAATTCACATTCTCTTCTAGTTTCGAGCTCTGCAAATGCTGTCCAATCAATGGCACCTCAGGCATCACGGTCTTAACTACAGTGGTCTGAATAACAGGCTCATCTTCCACCAATATGCCCCTTTCTTCAGCAACCCCTTGACCTGAACCATTGGATGAAAACGGTTCCACTGTCCTCGGTTTAACAACATCCAAGCTTATTTTGACATTATCATTAATTAGACTCTTCTTTAGTACAGTCTTTTCAGTAGAAATAGAATCATTCTTTTCATCTCTCTCATCAAGTTTTCGACCCTCGTTCTCAACTGGGGGCTTTGCTACACCATGACCCGAAGCTGCCGCACAATCAGCAGAATCATCCTTGAGCCTCAACCCATCATGATCAGCCGCTTGTTTGACTTTCTCGGCAATAGTTGGTGTTGTTTTTTCAGTCCCTTTTTCAACTGCAGGCTCAGAATTATCATCATTAGAACCATTATCTGCCTCATCTGCAGCTTTTTCCCTCTCGGTTCTAACTGCTTCGTCTAAGCGTTTTACCAAATCCTTTTTCAAGCCTCGAGTTGTCAAACGCCGTTTCTTGAGTTCTTCTTTCAACTCTACAACCTTCCATTTATCGATTGGTCGATTATCCAGTATTTGGAACTTTGATGACATTTTTCAACACCTAGTTCAATATATTCCTCCATCATTCACTTGAAAAAAAATTAGATATAAACATATCATTATACATATAGTAAAACATGTGTAGTGGAAAGAGAACACCCACGGTAGATGGAAACATGGCCAAAGAAAGCAAGTTAGAAACTGTAAAAATCAAGTTAAATCAGCGCTATTGAAAATTCACTTAATATATGCTAGACAGCAAAATGAGTTAAATAATATTTTATTGATGGGTTAGATTTATTTAGTCCATGTAAAACTCATCTAGTTTTATATTTCTTTGGACCGTTAGATGACTGTAAATGGATGATTGAGATTATTCACTTCTCTTTTTTTTCATAAACATCTCTTCATTTCTTAACGTTAATTCCAGTCATCTATTTGACATCCTCCAATGGTCAAAAAAGTGTAAATTTTACATGGTGTAAGAGTATCTAGTTAACATTAATCAAATATGCTTCAAAAAACATTTAAATTTAATAATTAATCAATTTGTATTAAAAAGGCAATAATATAAATAATAAATTAATATATAAATTTTAAAATATGCTTAATAATTTTATATTAAAAAATAATTTATATAATTTAGTTAATATTAATATATACAAAATATTGATAATTAATAAACTATTCAAACAATCATGTCCTTTTATATCATTTTGCTTGTTTAAATAATCAAATAACTATCAGCTATCAGTTAATTTTATCAAACACTTTTATATAGTTTACTAATTAATTCAACTAATAAAATTTGTTATCAGCTACCAACTAATGTAATCAATGTCAGCTATGCGCTAATTGTGAAACAAGGTCATATTAACTTCTTTTGCATGACTTCAACCAAGATACTGAAAAACCAAACCTTTTCTAATTCTCAAATTCAAAGCTTTAGTAGGAACAAAGTGTGTATTATTGATTAGCCTGCAAATGGTGATGAAAGTTGTGACTTTTGGTGGGTGTTATTGGTGAATAATTCTCTTTACATTCATTATTTTTATTCTTTTTTTTCCTGTAAACAGATATTGTAAATAATATTACATATATTATTTGCAGGTATATGCGAGAGCATGGAAATATTAACAAAGCAAACCAGTTTATAAGAAATTACGTCAAAATATTAACAAAGCAAATCATAAAATATTGGATGCCATAAACATTTAATTAGTGAAACATTTACCTTAAAAATTAGAAAAGAAAAAGTATATAACAAATTCCATAATGCACCCAACATCCAAAAAAATTAAGATATAAACACACTAAACCGGCCATTTTCCAGCTCAAATTTCTTCAAAAAAATTGAAAAATATCTAATTGTTTATACCAACAAAAACAAAATTACCATTATATATATATAAAAACAACAGCAGAATAATGGTATAGAGTTAAAAGAAAGATGAAGTACTCACAGGAATATATATTTGGGAAGCCACAAATAAAATAAAAAATACGTGAAAACGTGATCTGAAAACTTTAATTTTAACGCATAAAAACTCGATCTCCTTTAGAGAAAACCCCAGTTTTCAACAAAGGCGAAGGAGAAAAAAAGTGATAAGAAAATTAATAAAATAAAAAGAGTTTTATGAGTGAGATATAATTAGGTTTTAATTGTTCTGATAATTTTAGCCATAAACGATGGACGAAAACAAATGAAAAATGATGAAATTAGGGTTAAAATAAAACTTGATGTCTGGTATTATCGAATTTAAAAAATGAGAGGTCAAGTTTAATCTTTCTTAATTCCTAATTTTGGCTTTTATTTAAAGTTTCAAACTCGTGCAAAATGTCACGGGGCTAGAATTTTGACCTAGCAAACCACGCGGCCTTAGTCAATGTTCTTTAGACAAACGACTAAGTAAGCCTGAATTCTCACTCCGGAATATCAAAACTTCCGAGGCACTAAGAACGCAAAAGCGTTCTAAGCGGAAGCAAACTATAGAGAATGGCCTTGCAAACCAAAAGAAGAAAACCAAGAACACGAAGAACAACTCAGAGGTTTTTTAGAGTGAATGTCTTGATTACTCTGAAGATAAAAGATTGAATGATTTACAAGTGAGGTGGGGAGCCTCTATTTATAGCTGAACTCCCCCAGATCTGACGGTCAAAACTGATTTACATCGACGGACGAGATTAGATCATATTTTTATAAAATCTCTAATTATCTCTAACATTATCTAAATAAAACATTTGAAATAATTCAAATAAACCAAATGGATAATGTTATCTTCTAGAACATTCCATAATCTCCCATGGACCGGGCTAAGTTTGGTGGTCTTTTCACGCCCAATTCCTTTATCGAAACCCCTTCGGCAGCTAATTGCGCATATGAATCGGGTTTGAACTGGCGGCCCGTGTCAATCTCCCCCACCAAACTTAGCGACGCCCTCATCGCGCCTTCGGAATAAGGTAGGACTATATGATCCTGGACTAGCTTCCGCACCTTGGCTTGCTCCCAACTCAGAATCAGGCTTGGTTGTCCCCCCCCATAAGAATCGCTCTCCTCATAAAGAGCACTCGACTCTGACTCAGTTGTCCCCCAATGAGGACTGTTCACTTCGATGCTCTCTTCCATGTAACATCTTTCGTCGACCCACCACGTACATCTCGATCGTAGGAACTCCTTCCTACCAGTTGTAACTTGCCCCTACTCGGATCCCCTCGATCCTTGCTCAACCACTTGGACGCCATCACATTGAACACTGAACGGACCCTCAGAACTCTGAAAGTTTGCTTGTTCCTCGCCAAGTCTTAGCACAATCTGATGGGTTAGGTTTTCCGCTTCCTACACCCAGCAAACTAGGCAAATCAAACTGTAAAACACCATGATTGTGTTCGAGATATACCCCCTATGGACTCTGTCTGGCATTCACTCTAACTCGCATCAACACTTCCTTTATCGCGAAGCCTGATGCACCATCGCCTGTCGGCAACTCGTCGCTCATCGACAACATCGACACTTCTTCAATCTTAAAGTCTGACACCCCAGCTCGTACTAACGCTTCTTTGTCCATGAAGCTTGACGCCCCATTTCTCATCGGCAATGCAACACCCATCGACTCTTCTCTCCCATTGAAGATCGATGCCTCGACCATCTCACCCTTGGGTGGCTCCTCGACGGCCTTCACGCCAGCTGGCTCGGGTAACCCTTGCCCATCCAAGGTAGTGTCCCCAACTGTCGCCTCCAACTTGATGTCTCCTTGGTTTGGAGTATCTTCGATAAGCTGAATGGCTGTCAGCATCTTGGTCCTTCGCCCGTTGTCTTGGCAAATAGGCACAACGCACCGTTGTATCGAATCCAAGACGCACACGACGTTGGCACACAGAATGATGAGAGCTTCAATGCGGTCAAGGAAGTTTAGTCCCAAAATAAAATCAAAGTCATCTAACTCGATTACCTTGAAATCTTCCTTGGTCTTCCAATCTCCAATCTGCATCTCAATCTTCCGCACTGTCCCCACAACTGGAACTTCCTTGGCGTTGACTATCTTGATCTTACTGGTTGACTCCACAACTTTAAGACCAAGCTTCTCAGTAGCCTTCTTGGACATGAATAGATCGCTTGCTCCGTTATCCACCAAAGCACTCATTGATCGTGCCGCCACGTTGATGTCGACAAACATATACCCATTCTGTTTTTGGTCACTCTTCGCCTTGGCAGAACTCAAAATCATCGAGCCAAGTCTCGCAGCCTCTTCACTCTCGGGCTTGTCCTCCTCTTTGGACGGCTTGACTCGCCCCGGGCACTCTCTCACCAAATGAGGCCCCTTGCATCGGTAACACTTCAATTGCTTCCCTTCTACTCTTGGCTCAATTGCTTTGACACTCGCAATTGCACCAAGTCTACATTCCCCTTCATCTTGCTCGTCGTCCCCATGGACGATGGTATCGAGGCGACTATTCTTGGGACAGTCTTTCACCAGGTGTGGACCATCACAACGGTAGCACCTTACGGGTCCTCGTTCATTTTTCTTCAATGGTCTGGCGAACTTGTTGAGCTTTTCGTCACCATCACTACAATGATGATCATCCTCGTCTCCCCCACTATTGTCCTTGCTACGAGGCTTGAAAGACATAGATTTCCCAACTTCAAACTGTGCACTAGATTCAGCTGCGGTCAATGCTTTGGAAAGATCCTGCACTCTCCTCCGCATCAACTCCAGTTGGGCCCATCGTTAGAGTCCATGTATGAAAGTAAAGAAGCCCTCGTCTTCACTCAAGTTCAGGATTTTGAGCTTGAGCTCAATGAACTCTCTGACATACTCAGTGATGGAACCGTCATGTCTAAGTTACCATAACTTCTTTTGAGTCTCGTGTTAGGCGTTGCTTGGATATAACTGATCTTTAAGCTCAACTTGAAACTCCTTCCATGTCTCAATAGGAATGTCCTGGCTCTTCTCCTCAGAGCATCTGCGTCACCACCATAAAAGAGCGACGTCAGTCAAATACATAGAAGCAATAGTTACCTTTTCTGCATCATCCTTGATGCCCGTGGCTCGAAAATACTGTTCCATGCCCCACACGAAGTTTTCAACATCTTGAGCTGATCTGTTCCCCTTAAACTGCTTCGGCTTTGAGATGTCCTTCCTTAGCTTGGACACAGCAGACCATGCTCTATTATTCAAGGCAGCTTTAACTAATAACATCTCTGTCTTCATCTCTTCCATCTTCACAGCCTGCAACTCAGCCTCAAGCGCATCACATCTGTTACCCAACTTCTCGAATAAATCTGTGAGAAGTTCATCCATCTCTCCCTTGAGATGGTCCCTCTTGTTGTCCTGCTCCTCAAAGCGTGTATCAACCACATTGATTCGCTCAATCGAGTCTTTCACTGATTCCTCAAGTTGGGTTACCTTACCGTCTTACGACGTGAGGATATCTCTCGAACTCTCTCGCTTTCTTCAGCAGCATGGGAATTTGCACCCTTTTGCACTGCAACAGTTTCTCCTTTCTTTGGTGCCATCTCAATTCAATGTCTTCCACAAACACTCGCTTTGATACCAACTGTCACGGGGCTAGAATTTTGACCTAGCAAACCACGCGGCCTTAGTCAATGTTCCTTAGACAAACGACTAAGTAAGCCTGAATTCTCACTCTGGAATATCAAAACTTCCAAGGCACTAAGAACGCAAAAGCGTTCTAAGCGGAAGCAAACTATAGAGAATGACCTTGCAAACCAAAAAAAGAAAACCAAGAACACGAAGAACAACTCAGAGGATTTTTAGAGTTAATGCCTTGATTACTCTGAAGATAAAAGATTGAATGATTTACAAGTGAGGTGGGGAGCCTCTATTTATAGCTGAACTCCCCCAGATCTGACGGTCAAAACTGATTTACATCGACGGACGAGATTACATCATATCTTTACAAAATCTCTAATTATCTTTAACATTATCTAAATAAAACATTTGAAATAATTCAAATAAATCATATGGATAATGTTATCTTCTAGAATATTCCAGAATCTCTCATGGACCGGGCTAAGTCTGGTGGTCTTTTCACGCCCAATTCCTTTATCGAAACCCCTTCGACAGTTAATTGCGCATATGACTCGGGTTTGAACTGGCGGTCCTTGTCAAAAACCTCTACTTATAAAAAGGAAATTTATTTATAAGATATTATTAAACTTTAGGAAAATTCTACAACGTGCGACGAACACCGCTGAACACCACTAACGTTGAACATTGCTGAACACTATTAAATTAATTAATAAAGAATAAAAAAATTCAAGGACTCTACATACAATTAATAGTTATTTAAAAAATCAATTAAATTATTTTTCATATATGTTAAATTTTTGAATTTTTTTAATAAATTTGGTAAACTACATATTCAGTACCCAACCTATTATAGTATTTCTGTTTTAGTACCCCATCAAATTTTTTTGGCAAAATTGTACCTTACGTTAAGTTTTTTTCCTATTTTGATACCCAGTCGTTAAAAATTAACAATGTTGATGACGTGGCTCATTTTTAATTAGGATAATAACAATTTAGTCGCAAAATTTACATATTTCCATCAATATGGTCCAAACTTTATCAATTTAATAATCATCTTAAATATTTGGGTTAAAACTACAAATTCCCCCTTTTTTTCTTTCTTCTTCCCCGAAACCATATCTCTGTTTTCCCCCAATTTTGTTACCTTCCATCAATTTGTACTAATTTCACAAATAAAAATCAAACCACGTTTGAAACCAAAGGCCGCTTCTTTTTTGATTTTTTCCATACTTTCGTAAAGATGGACTGGGGTTCGAGTGACCGATTCATAATTCTGGCTCATGGGTTCGGAACAGACTAAAAGTCACAGTGATGTGTCATATCCTCCAAAGTGTTGAAGACTTGGTTGTGTCATAACTTCCAAAGTGAATCAATCGTTGAAGTCATGACGTCCGGCGGATAGCGTCATCCCAGTACTGCTTAGTTAACAAAATTGGGGAAAAGAGGGGCCAGGGATTTCATAGATAAAGAAAGAAAGAAAAAAGTGAAATTTATAGTTTTAATCCAAATATTTAAAACAATGATTAAATTGATAGAAAATGTGTAAATTTTTGGGACTAAACCTGTAATTATCCCAATTAAAAATGAGCCATGTCATCAATTCTGTTATTTTTAACGGTCGGTACTAAAACAGTAACGTAAGGTACCATTTTGCCAAAAAAATTGATGGGGTACTAAAACATAAATAATATAATAGGTTGGGTACTGAATATGTAGTTTACCCAATTTATTAAAAAAATCAAAAATTTAACATATATGGAAAATAATTTAATTAATTTTTTTAAAATAATTATTAATTGTATATTGAGTCCTTAAAGTTTTTAATTTTTATTAATTAATTTAATGGTGTTCAGCGGTGTTCGTCGCACGTGATAGACTCATCTTAAACTTTATATAAGGATAATCAGTTTATCTACAAAACACTTAAATAAGTAACTTGTTTTTGTTGAAATGAATATAACTATAGTATTTATTTTTCAAAATGTAGAATCAATATATGAACTCATATGAAGCGTTGTACATAAAAATAAGATATATCTTTTTTTGAGCAAACAACCTTGATACGGGATATCTTCTTATTAGAAGAATTCAGAATTTTAAAGAAACTAAAATTATGCTATTAGAGGGACTCGAATCCAAGTTGTTGGGAATGAAAATTTTCCCTTAAACCATCAAGCTAAATTACCCAATTGGTGCATATTATGGCAGAAATTTTATTTAATGTAATTTTCGAATCTTGCCTCCATGAATGCCTCGCACCCAATCTTGCCTCCATCCCCGCCAACTTCACTCTCTAGGCCGACGCTTCCCCTCTCCGTCCAATCTCCTCCTGTCTTCGTCTCCTCTAAACCCTAATTATTTTAATTTAGTTGAGATATCTAACCACTAATCCCTAAACTCTTTTGCTCATCGAATAAATTCTTTTATAGTTTCCGAGTAACCGAAGGGTGGAAAGCTATTATTTTTGTAAGGTTTGAGCTTTATGAAAGTTAAAGCTTTATCCTTTATATTTATGATCACCCAAAGAGAGAAAAATATTATTGTATCGAAAGTTATTTTTTTAGTGACTCTAAATCTTATCATTTTTGTTGTCTAGCTTTGCAGAATATAAAACAAGAATGTGGGTGTTTTTGAGTGATGATTATACGATCTTATTTTCTGAGTTTTGCTTTATCTCTTAGTTATTTTGCAATATTTGGTGTTCACAGATTTTAGAGATGGAGAAAGAGATGAAAACATTTACCGACGGCAGTGATGAAAAAAACAAACAAGAATATGATTATATATTGCAAGGGGTGAATAACTGAATATATAACAAGAGTGTAAAGTGGCCTGGTGGCAAGGCACTAAGCCTTCCAACCACTAGACCCAGGATTGAGAATCCCTTTGCAATCAACTCAACTTCCTTTATTTATTTCTTTACCTTAAAACTAATTAAAGGATGTCATGTGGCATTGTTCAATTGGTTGCAATTAATTTAATAAATAAATTATTTATATTTATATATATTTTTTAAAATATTGGTGTGGTATTATGCCACATCATCACTTACTCACATGTAGACATGTCATGTCAACAATCAAGCTCACTTGGACGTTCTTAGTCGGTAAAAAAAATTGACCGTTAGTCAATTGACGATTTTCATCCAAACATGGTTATTTTGACCATAAATTGAAACGTTAGGCTTAAAATGCTCCAAAAAAAAATAAGTGCCAAAGTGATCAAACTATTAAACGTTGAGGCTAATTTTAACTTTATGCCTAAAAATAGTTTTATAAATAAACGTTCAAATATAAAAAAGGCTAAAGGGTTTGTGATTGAATTTTAGCTTTGTTGACAATGTTGTTATTACAATATATACAATAATGTGGTTCAAGCATATAAAGTGTGCTAAAATAAAGGTATAATTTTTTGACAAATCTTAATTATAATCTTAATCCTACCTAGAGGGAATGAGACTATAGTGGAATAAATGGGGTGTTTCTAGAACTCATGAGCTGGGAGAATAAGAGGGAACACATATGAGCTGTTTGGCCAACCGGCCAAATATACTTGCTCAGACATATTTTTAAATATACTCAAATAAAGGTTAAACCTTTGATTTTATAAAATAAATGACAATATTTTCAAATCTACTTATATAAGGGCTTGTCGTTTTTGAAGTCTCTCAAATAATTGTTTTTTCATAAGAAACTATAATTTTTTAGTTGTTAAACCGGTATCCAATCAGCTAAATAATTTAAATCGAATATTACAAAGGTTTATTATAGGAGCTACTCTCTCAACTTAATTGCCTCATTTACAGCGTCAAAATTCAACCCTCTGACTTTACTTAAGAGGCTTATTGTCTCATTTTATTAGACTAACAAGTTGTTGGCGAAAACTATTATTTAACCGTTTATGAAGACGTTACATTATTGTCATATTCACAAATTTGACCTCTAACATTTAGTTTTTTGTTACCTTGACCCTCAACTTTTATATTTTAGTCGAACTACAATTTATATGATGAAAAAATAATCAAACTATTAAAATCTTAATGGTGCTGACAACTTTAGGTCGTACAATTTTTATGATTTTTTAAGCTTTATATATTTTCCCGATGCAGGCTAAGCTAATATAGAATCTTAGTTTTTCCAAAACCTTGAGAGCTGGGAGGATGGATTATGACAGGCAGCACTGTTCACCTAAATCCCTTTTAGCCATGATATATTTGTCAATCTTTTCTTCTTCGTATGGCAGCATTCACTAGCCTCCATCTGCTAAATAAATTTAACTATGCATGCTCTCTGCCTCAGCCACCTCTCATGCACATCCATCTCTCAGTGTAATCAAACAGTTGAGTTTAAACAATACACGTGGCATGAGTGCTCCATTGTTGTGTGTTCCAATGTTTTTGAATGAATTGGAGTTGTTCCTTGCCTTTCCGGGGTCACCGCCCAGCCCAAGCCCAAGTGCTTTCATTTTTTCAAAATCCATGTGCTTCAAGATTCCCCAAGTCGTGGGGTGCTTCCTCTTCTTCTTTTGTCTCCTTTATCAGTGTCATTAAATTTTTATTTAAGGTGGAATTATTGAACATGCCCTATTTTTTTATCTTAGTTATAACAGCAACAATAATTTTCATTCAAGACAATTTCTTTGACTGGGTTATATCTGATAAACAAACTTAATAAGAAACTTTGATGTTAACTTGAATTAAGTTTTTTTTAATTAACAATAAGTTAATGGTTTTTTTTAAAAGAATCTAAATAAATGGTTGTTTGTTAGTATAGAGAAAATAAGCAAACTAATGGTTTGTTGGGAAAAAGTTTGGAGAGGAAAACACACATTTATTGTTCAAATGCCTTATGTAGCCCCTCATCTCAATGATTGAAACAAATAAAACAAATCCTAACTGATATATGAAAATGATGGGATTAGGGTCTTAATCACATGTCATTCATTGGACCTTGGCCTGGAGTTTTTATCTATAAATTGCGTTTTAAAAATTAAGAAAGATCAAATTGAATTAAAGGGAATAATTAGGGAAGGCCAAACTTGGTCTGTGAAATAATAATGATAAAGTAGGCATTATTAGAAGGAAGTGATTAATGAATCATTAAAAGAAATGGTACTTATTAGGTGTAACTGACTGTCCAGAAGTAGAAGAGTGCTAATTGCCTTATTATACCATTTGCCAACGTTAAATGCTTTAATTATCTTTCTTAACAAAAAAAAATATATATCAGCATTACAAAAGCCGAGCTTAGAATAGAAGAAGCCACGCTGAGCCGACAAGTAGAGCTTTCAAATTGTCGGTGTCCAGTGTCCATTGAAAGCTGGCTCTGACTGTGAGTGAGCTGAAAAATAAATAAAAAATATAAAGTAAAAACAGAAAAAAAAAATAACGAGTAGAATATATATAGAAGACTGAAAACAAAAAGATCAGCTTCTTAATTATTCTCTCTTCAAATGGTATGTTTCTCTATATCTTTTTCTTTCTCAAAATTACTTTGTTTTAGCTCTTCTCTATTTCTGATCTGCTATCGTTTCTTTTGTTCCCGAGCTCTTGAAATTCACTTCATTCTGTGCTCTAGTTCACTTCCACAATTGTAGTCTTAATTTTGTTAACCCCCCCCCCTTTAATCGGACTTCGATTTGCTGATTACTGCGTTTTAGATTGGTGAGATTCGGCTCATTTTATTGGAAAAATGAAGTTAATAGAAAATCAGTGTGCTGGATATGTGATCTACTGCTCTTCTCGTTTTCTTTAGTTTTGGTTACTAGTATTGGGTGCATTGGATTTGTGTTCTTTTGAGACAGATTGTTGTTGAATTAGGAGGATTTTTGCTTGATCTGGATTTATTGATAGCTAAATTCTCATTAACTTATTTCGTTTACTGATTGGCAGGCGATTTAGATGTTTTTGACGAGGATTTGATTGATAGATAAGTTCTCATTTAACTTATTCCGTTTACTGTTTGGCAGGAGATTTTAATGTTTTGACGACACGTAGTGGCTGGATCTGGAGGGGGACTAAGGTTTTCTTAGATTCAGCGAATCTACCCGTAAAGAAGCAAAGCTGGCCGCGACACTAGCTTGGAGGTTTGCTGCTGATAAAAGCAGCGGCCTTACTGCTAATGATATGGTATGTTTCTAACTTTTCAGATTTAGTCTTTGGATAATTTAGTATTTAGGGTATGGATTGTAAATTTGCTGATAATTTTCTTATATTAGTTTAAGGTTGTTATTTCTACTGTATTTAGATCACATTTTGCAGCCATATGTGATAAATAAATGTGTCCTTTTAGTATATGGGAAAATGATGTATATGGCCTTCGTTTGGAAGTCCAATTCAATAGTGATTGATGACTGATGAGATCTGGAAAAGATTCACATTATGAGACTCCGAAATTTTATTGTGATGTGTTGGTTGAATGGCTGTTTCTTTTCTGGAAATATATATATACATACTGATAATAAGGTCTGATGCTTGAATATACATTCTTCAACATCATTTAGTATGAGGTGAGAGTATCACTAGCGTAAATTAATGCTATCAGTTAATTTAGAGATATTTGGTTAGCGTTGCTTCTGTCGCCGACTACCATGTGGTAGGTAATTGGCAGATTTGCAGCCCCCCCCCCCAAAAAAAAAAAAAGAAGAAAAGAAAGAAAGATAATAATAATAATAAAAAATAAATAAATAAGAAAAAAGAGTCAGAAAATGATTTATCCTATCTATACTTCAACTTTATCTAACCCCTCAAATAATTAACAAGGTTGGTAATTTTTGTGATTGACCTAACCGATGTGGAGAATGTCTAGTTGTTTAGCATTTTAACATCATTACATTTCTCTGTCTATGGTTGCAGGAGAAAAATGGGGATGCAAAACTTCAGGACTCGGAGCTCCCAACTCAACATTCAGTTATGAAATTGGGTTTG